>DWHQ01000083.1:0-19560 GCA_018247955.1 Eurytides marcellus marcellus | reverse complement strand
TTCCACGTCCAATTGAGCTTCGCAAGGTTTGTGATATAATAAAAAAAAGATATATCTTTGAAATTCAGAAAAAATAATTCCGATAGCAAATAAAGATAAATCTGGAGTTCAACTTCTTTACATAAATCCCTTAAAAAAAAATAACTCGTAGAATGTTCTTCAGAATAATATTACTGGACCTCTTCATTTTTAAGTACAATTTCGTGGAGATTTTGTCGGAACCTCATTTCAGTCATCGGGGTGGAACGTAGCCAATGAATAAAGAAACGCTTAATTAAGTATTTTACGTAAGTAAAAGAAAAATACTCCCGCAGACTTACTCCCATGGGGTAGAGACGACAGAGAGAAACACTGTTTTAACAGTGTGCCTATGGAGGGATTTAAAAAGATCTTCTATTTACGTAAATACATAACTAATAATAATACTCCACTATTAAATGATCTATCGCGTTTAGTTTTAATTGAACCTTCAAGTACTCTAGTTTGAGTGGTAATGGCAGGAAAGCTTTAAAACCTATAAATACAAACCGTTAAATATGAATTTTACGATGGTAAAGTGGGCTGGTAAACTGGATAAGCGCAAGAATCTCACAGAAAATCGGCGTGAAGTGGAAGTGTTTGTGCTTCCGCGTTTGGTCCGGTGAGTAAGATGACCGAGTGCCCACCCCTCCCTCCTATCCACCCCCTCTGTCCAAAAAACTTCAACCTTAAAGGGCGGTAACGCAGCAAGCGACGCTTGCTCGATTGCTGAAATAATTTCCCTCTTCTTACCCTTTCCTTCCTTCCACTCTTCCTCTCCTCCCCTTCCTCCATCTTTTAAAAATTCCCCCCCTTAAAGACTGGCAACGCATTTACAAGTTCTCTAATGTTGCAAATGTCCATGGGCGGCGATTATCACTTAACATCAGGTGAGCCGCTTGCTCGTTTGTCAGCCTACTCCATAAAAAAAAACATGTGGCGTTTACTGAGTACAAACGAAATCCACCTTGGACTGCAGTAGGTTGAACCTTACCAGTGACTAGTCCACTTAATGGAATACTTTACCTCTCCATCGCTTGCGGATTCTTCACTATCTCGATAAATCTTCGAGCTGTAAGTAAAATGACGGCTTTCGCCGCCTTAGACGTTCATACCCAGAAACTCAGAGACGTTTTTTTTTTATTTTGGCGGTTGCAATACTTTTTAACAGCCCATTTTTTTTTACAAAAAAACAAAACAAACTCAAATCACAAGCCACTTTTTTCTTGTGTTACAATCATTGTTTCTTTCGTTAAAACGAGCAACCGCCACTCAAAAAATATGCACTGACTTCGAAAAATATCTTTTGCTGCCGCTCATGCTCTCTCTCTTTTTTTTTAAAGCGGCCTACAGTTCTTTTTTTTTTCAACCATTATTTTTTTTACACAATTTACAACTAAGTCAGTAACACAAAAGCTAGTTATAGACTAATTATAATGTACAAATGCCTTAACTATATGAAAACTGCGATATAATTTATATACATAATAATAGAGATCGTTCAAACCGCATCAAATACGCTAGGCTCGGATTTTAAACGATTTCTTTATTTTCGGGACGTTGGCCTCTAACCATAATAATATCTATTCAAAGGAACCCAGCGTTTTGATGCGGTTGGACAGACATCATCGACCCCATTTGCCTTGTCTAGATAATAAAAAATAGAATAAAATTGTAAATAAATTAAAACTACGCGTACACATCTTCTGTAACAAACTCAAAAACAACATAGAACATAAGAAAAAATCTTACAACGATCCAGAGGAATCTTCTTCGCACGGAAAATGTTAACTATGCCACAAACGAAACACTGCGTGCGTCGATTATGACACAGTAACAATATCTCGTAGTTCTATTTACCGTGTGAAGAGGATCCGATGTAAATATTACATTCGATGAAAATTAATCTAAAAATATTGGTTTGCATTTAATTAAACTAAGCCGAAAAGAAAATTTTAACTTATTGCAAAACGTCGACAATTATTTATCAGTGGAACTTTGTATAAAGTCCTATTTAAGCATGTATATATCAAGGGTTTACTGCAATAAATTTAGTTTTGACAAATTATGTCTAAAAAGTTTGCACTTAATTATTATGTTAAAATTTCAGTTGGTGCTATATACTTGAGTAGTCACAAGTTATTATATAAGTTAAACTGAAGATTATATTTTTGCATAAGTAAAAATGATTGATACAAATTTTGCACATCCTAATAGGTTTCTTGGAGCTAAGTTTCATAGAAAACTCGTTAATATATTATTGGTTTCATTACCATGGGATAATTTTCTTTTCGGCTTTGCCAGTATATAAAGCCCAAAGTATGTTTTGTGTTTAATACATTTTTAGAAAAAATTGCATCTAACAGGTTTTATTAGGCAGTAAACCCTTAATATATCAAGAAAAACATCTTACAGATTTCTCTCTTACATTTCACAGGCGCAAAGCTCAATCAAACACGTCATAGATATAGTTTCAGGCCCATTTAGCATAGGAATATTTTAATTATCATTTCTGTAGACAAGTGTTTCTTGGACGTATTTACAAGTCATTATATTCAACAACTAGAAAGAACAGTTAAGTAAATGGTGAACTAAAAAGTTAACATTCTTAATTACCACCTGTGCCATATATTCTTTATTCAAAATGACGTCACTCGCAAACATACACTCGTGAACCCGAAACACATTGCACTCTTTTTTGGCAGTCAGTTACTCTTCATTGTAGAATAAATTTACTGTCCACGATTGTTACTTAATAGGTATTATTAAAAAAAAAATCCACTATACAACTCAATAGCCTAGCGTATAAATCTCGATCCCCACACGCGCTTAAAGCCTCCATCGCACGTTTCAAAACTATTGCTATAATCAAACGTACTAAAAGTATTCAACAATTCATTATATAATTTAAAAAGAACAGCAAACAAAACCTAAATGCTATCGATTTATACGAAACGCGTGAGGACTTTGACTAAAGTTGGTGCCCCGCGCGGCGACGTCTGGTTTGCTCCAAAAGATCGATTACGATGAAGGTATTATGATATCAAAGTTATTGTCGTAGAAATGACAGTCTCGCTTGCCTTCGGTTTTTCGCATTCGCTAAAGTATAACCAGAGATAGGAGATCAGTTTTAGTGTGAGAATAACATGGATACAAGGTATCACTGTTATCGCCATTTCCAAAACTGTGTTACTATCTCCGAAACAGATAAAAATTCGATGTCATTATGATATTCCGAACATATTATAAATAAAACGCATCGTTCTCGCTTGTCAAACAACAAATATTTAAGTGGGAGCATGGTCTGTAAAATTCACCGCAGGTTGTTTATAAAGAAGGTAATGTACAAAATGAAAACTGTACCGCCATACAATTAATGACTAAATTCCGGACGTCCCAGCAGTGGGAATAAGTTCCCCAAATCTGCCTTAGAATCGTTAAAAAATCGCTACACTACGTACGAATGACTTGATGAGTTCGAAATAATGTACAATCGTTGATGGGATTCATTATTGTAATGCTAGACGCTTATATTAACGCATTCCCTATAAATTTGTACTTATCAAATATTTATCGAGTCAGAGGCATCGTCTAAACAATGCCTGGTCACCAATAATTGTTAAATGTTAACAAGTCTCACTCTTTGAATTATTTAAATCGATCTACGCGAACTATTATAACTTATTCGATAATTGCTTACATACGTACAAGTCATAAGCCTGATTATTATAAACGACTCGGAGCCTTATTTATTATATACAAAATTTAGTTTTTTTGCGTATATTGATTTATTTTGTAAAAGTGCTTTAAGTGTGTACTTTGATGGGAGATTAACTTGTAACAGTTTAAAAACATTCAAACATGTGCCTTAAATTTCTTTTTTGAAATGAAATTAACAAAGAAACAGTAGTGAAAAATCATAAATATTGTATCAGGAGAATTTACTCCAATAATTAATAAAAGTTGAACATTTGAAATGATTGCAATGCTCAAATAATGAGCCTTGGACTCCATAAATTATTATAGGTTTAAATGAATATTAAACTAATTACTAGGCTATGCTGATTAGATGAGGGCTATAAGAGTGAACGCAATTATTTCAAGAGTCCATTTATACCCGAAGAAAATCCATATCAGTACTGTGCTGTCTTTCGCAGCACTTATTTCAGTTTCCGTTATGGTGATGTTGCTTCTGGTATCATTGTCCCAGTAGGAAGTTGTTAGAATTTCGTTTCACACAATATGGACATGAGACATAGATGGATTAAGATTAAAGTTAGGACCTAGGATTCTAAGTAGGCTTTACATACAATAGCGGTACTTACAAAACGTTGGTGATTTATTTTGTATTTAGATTGGATTGATAGGAAATATTACTGTTGATTATAAGACCTTAGAATTACGCTCCAGATGTACATTAATATTAAATTTTAACGATGAATGAATCAGTTTCTCCGTAGCTATATGAAGGGAGAACAAACAAAGTAACTAACGCACATTAAATACGATTATGTGAGATTAGGGTTTTTTCACTACTGAGGTACGTTAGGCAATTTAATTTAAGTCTAAGGCACTGTTGAATGACTCATTCTTTGACTTATTATAACATTATCGTGACATTCGTTGATATTGAGGTTTTCCTTTGATTTATTTAGTTCTTCTCTCCGTGTCGTAACTACAAAGTTACATACATGCATACATCTGAGCATTACGAATAGATAAAATACTAAACGCAGTAAGTTTTAATATAATACCAGTTTAGCAGACGATGGTGATTATATTCTTTTGTAATTTCACCTATGTATTCAATTTCGTGCAAGCGGATGGTCCTGTGGAACCAGATATCGGGGAATTGAATGTTAATCATATAACATCACTAATTATAAAGCTTCGTTAATTATAAAGCTCCTATTTAGATGATTAGGCTGAATTAAATCTTATTTGAATGGAATTTAGTTTCACAATTAAGTCCCGATTATATAAAGTGGTGTATACATAACTAAGGCGACCATTTGCGAGTTTTTAGTACAAAAAGTATGAGGGTGATATTTCAATTGTATATTAAAACTTAGCGAATTCCGAAATACCTATGATCTATTATTGCTTTATATGAGGTAACGCAAATCCGCTGATTAGTGGATAGATTTTAAGCTTAATGTGCTAAATATTTAGAATTTTCATTACACTCTTATAATGACCTTACAGAATCAATAGAGAATATTTATGTGGTTCCATGCATTTCATATGTATTTAATCTAACAACAACATACATTTATATGATACTTTTTTTCATATCCTCTTGATCTTACTGTAAAATTGTGTTTGACAAAAGGTATAAATTATTTAAAAAAAATTATATTGTCCTATGGGCAGTTTAGGCAATACTGCGAAAATTTAAAAGATTTTAGCGAGCATAGATTTTAATTTTAAGCTAAAATCGAGCAGTTTGGTAAAAGAATGTACTATGGTACTTTTTTGACCATTTAAATAGTAATTTAAAGGCAAACAAACAATATACACATCATTTTTACAAGTAATAGGTTAAGAAATATCTTATGTATTGCATTTAACCTAAATCTATAAAGTTATTCTAACCTAGATTCATAAGATAAACGTTTTTGTATATATTGCATTAATTGAGATTTATAGTTTATCTAAATGTATATTTAACGAATAAGTAAAATATTTTAGAACATGGACAAGTAAGTTTCCCCTTGCACTATAAGGCCTTAAATAGTGCCTCAGAGGTAAACAAGTCTAATTATGCATAACTTTGAGAAATTTATATTTATCTCATGATTGGATACTACTGATCGATTGAGTATCAGCAATTTCAAACTATCAAGTATAGCATTTGACCACAAAAATTTTCGCCCATGAATCTTGAGTAGCCTACAACAGTTGATGCATTATCCATGATGCTATTGGTGTATATTACTAAGAAAATATACGCCACTAGTATTTACAATTCGCTCCTTTTAATCTCAAGATCGACATTCCTAGACAACGGTATCATATAATATATAGTACTAAGACATACGATACACAGGCAATTATTCTCTATTGATTCTGAAAACGCTATCACTAAGTAGGTCGGCGAGCGGGCCGTCAAAGTCCTCGGTGGTCGGCGTGAGGAGCGGTGCTACGCGGGGGCGGCTACACGGGTCGCTACGGCGTAGGGGCGCGGGGCCCGGGGCCGCTAGCGGCCGGCGCGACGTCAACGTCTCCACGAGCGGTCCTCCTCCTCGCCCTCCTCCTCCTCTTCGTCGAAACGCAGCAGCGCCTCCTCGGACGCACGCTTCTGAACAAACGATTACGTTATCAATTACAAGTGTATTGCCTCCATGGCTTAGTAGTAGTAAAGCCCGCGCTTTACAAATCGGAGGTCGTGAGTTCGAATCACGCGAAGGGCAATGACTTTGAGTTGATGAGTTAAAACCCATCTTCTTGACGACACCATCTAGCGGTGGCTTGGAGAAGTCGTTTCTAAGAGGTCAGTTTTATGTCACCGCCTCTGCGTCTGATCTCTCTCCGGTCGTGTCGGTTATACGTCCCATTGGGCTATGAGAGTAAAGGAATAGAAAGTGCACCTGTGTCTGCGCAAACACTTAATACATCCTAATATAGTGCACTATAATATATCCTAAGCACTTGGCTGATCTCTTGTAGACCGGCCGCCGTGGCCGGAATCGGTCAGGATGAGATTATTATTACAGATGTAGACATAATACAGACAGCTTCCCGTTATATAATTATTGGTATTTTTTTATACTTTTTAATTTCGCCTAGCGGGTGAGGCACAAAAACAAAATTAATCTCTCAAAGTGCATGGGCATGCAATATAAACATTACATTGAAAGTTGCGCTCAGCGTGACTGAGGTATTGTTATTTTAAGCAATTATAAAGTAGGTATTGACGCTTTTATCAAGATTGAAAAATGTTTGAAATTGATTCGCGTAGCCGTCCCGTGTATGTATGTCGATTTCTTTTCGCAAGTTAAAGGGCTCAAATGGATGTTAGACCACTAGTAACATACTATTATAGAACAGCAATATTATCATACATTGTATATTTTTATTTTTGCCTTAGTCATGAGATCTTTGCAAAAATGAAAAAGAGCTATTTTCTAGTTTATTTTCATAATTTATGATAAAGGGCTCACCTCATTCTCTTTCGGTTCATCTTGTGTCGTATCACCGTTTTGCACTTGAGCCGGTGGGTTGCTCGCAGTTATAGGTTTAGTATTCGTTACCCAGGTTATCTGTAAAAACGGTTTATAACAAATATATAACGGATAATACATATTTTGCGAATAAATTATTATTATTACTACTTATCCAACATTATCATTCCACTGACAAACAAAACAAAATCAGAAATTAAATATCCTGGATATTACATGGATTCACAAAACGGATTTTGGTTCAAGATTTTAGTATAGAATTTTTTAAGAATGTCTAAACCAGGATATTGAAAAGATTTATAAAACAGATTCAGTTCATTTGGTGCAACATGTTAGTATAGAATTTTTTTTGAATTTGTTAGAGTGGAAACTTTCTTGGGCTTGAATTATTCATTCTAACTCTTTGCAAAAAAAGACAAGAGAGCTAATCAATCCAAAAGGTCTGTCTTCCTGCGACATACTGAGATCAGGATTTCAGGAGAGATGTACATTTTCACACTTTCCAAAAAGATAAGAGCTGATCAATGGGCTTTCTTTCTGCGACATGCCAAGATCAAGACTTTAGGAGAGTTCCCTCGACCCGATCAGGATCTAAAGACAAGTGAATAGACCAAACTACAAGATGATAAACCAGCATATAGTTGAGAGGTGGCACTGACCGAGAGGGTGCGGTCGTTGTAGTGCCTGGCGCGCTGCACGGCCAGCTCTGCCTGCGCCCTGGCCCGGTACTGCAGCACCAGCTCGGGCACCGCCGGGTTCACCTCTTTGCCGGTCACCTCGCCGAATTGCTGAAACGTGCGTTCAATCGCATATGATAAATCACGGTTTATTAATCATAAGGTGGTAGAGCCACGCAGCTGCTGCCGCTGCTGAATGGGCCGGCGAGAACCGGATAAGTACCACGACGTCACAGAAAATCGGCGAAGAGGGGGAGGAAGGGAGGGGGATGGGCCGCCGGCCACCTCACTCATCGGACGAAACGCGGAAGCAAAAACACTTCCACTTCAGGCCGATCTGTGAGGTCACGGTACTTATCCGGTCCGAGGCGGCTCAATTAGCAACGGGAATAGCACCATATTGATGAATTGTGACATGCGATAAATTAGGATGTCTCTAGAAAGGAGTGCCGATACTTGGCTTCGGGTAGTCTGTGGTACTCACCGCGAAATGGGCGAGCAGCGAGTCCAGCTCGTCGGCCTCGAAGCCGGAGACGAGCAGCGCCCGGGGCCGATGGTCCACGCTCTGGTTGACGCTGAACGTCTTTCCCGCCACCGCGCCGCCGCGCACGAACCTCGAGCCGCTGAAACGCCCGCCCCTGCGCACCGACACACATATTTACACACCAGTATTAAACCATATGCATCACAAGCGTATATCCTTTTTTTTTTCTTTTTCTTTAAAAAAACGCTGCCTCACAGTAAGATAGAAATATCTTGTGTTACAAGGGCTTTTTACATACATTAATTCCACACTGACAAATGCCCAGATCCGAAACAGTATTTAAACAATTATCTGTAGTTCGTACAAATATTATATACGCACAATTTTCCTGGTTTGATCTTTTCGGGCATTGACGCTCTCAAGCAACGTTTAATTTGAACATATCTAAAGTTAGATGTTTTAGAGCTTCTACAATTTGTCATCACTTGGATAATTATAATTTATTAATTTGAAATTTCAATGCTCGCCAGATAAAGGATTAAAGAGTGGCCACCATCTGTGTAAACGAGGTTATAGAGGACGCTTCAATGCCAGATAGCACACAAATCAGATGCATAAACCTGAGGATTGAGCTAAGTGGCATAACATTGAAGAGTCTATGTCCAACAATGGACTACTGCAGCAGACCATTGTTGGACTGTTGGAATGGTTGTTGTGATGATAATGTTATAACTCAGTTCAGAGTGGTCCTTGGTGAATGTTATTTCAATTAATAAATTTAAAGAATACGCAATATGAACTAATGCTATAACGGTATGTACAAACTAACAACAACAAAGCTCACTACTTAATCTAAACAGGCCTACGAAAACTTTAATAAGCTATTGTAGATTAAATATGTTTCTTTTCGCTTTTTCATCTAAACAGCTCAAAGAATTTGAAGTATACATAAAAAGACCTCTGTTGCAGACTCCCATATACCTGTGGCAACATTTTGAAGTAAAATAATTGCTTACACAGATATCATTACCTATATTTATCTATTACAATCTGAGGTTCGAAATAAGTTATTTTTGTTATGACTAGAAATTTGATAGTCTTGTCTTAGTCAATAGAGTTTAAAACCCTAATATGGGTTAACCCTGTTAAAATACATTTATCCACAAATGTTGCATACATTGTCATGTCTAAAAATTTTATAATTAACTTAACCTAATAAAAATATTTAAACAACACACATTATACATTTCTTTCTTACCGAATTTTTCGTTTCACGATACGATAGCTTGAAAAAGAATTATATATATAAAGCATTTTATATAATAAAATTTGTCCATTTATATACTCATCTACAATTTATAATAAGCTATCTTTGAAGACTGGTAAAATATATATAGCAAAGGATGAAAGCCTTGATTTAATGAATAATTTACCCAAAATAAAGAAAGAAAACTGTGACAATATAAAATAAATGAATACATATGATTTGATGATTATTTATTATTTTCCAGACTTGTTAACTTGACTTTCAAACGTCAAATACATTCGTCGTCCAGCCACTTCAAGTTCCGTAACAAATTATATAGAACCATATATCTTAGTCATAGGTTCACAAACCTGGAGTGTCCCCTTCTTATGATGGGGTGAGTAGGGAACTGCAACGCCATCTGCCTTCTCAGCTCTGCAACTTTCTTCATCAACTCTGTCACATCTTGACCCTCCTAAAAGCATTTACAACATTTTCTTATTAAAAATATGAAAGTAACAAACAAAAACGGATTTTCATCTAATTTTTAAACATTTTTCACTACCATAATGGACATTGAGAATATATTACTGAGAGTATATTTTTACGGTGGTAGAGCCACGCAGCTGCTCCCGCTAATGTATGTCCTGCACATTTCGGACTGGATAAGTATCACGACCTCATATAAAATCGGAGTAAAGTGGAAGATTGTTAGAGTTTCCTGCAGTGGCCCATCCACCTCCCTCTCTCACTCCCCTCCCAACCTCTGCCTCCATCCTATCCCTTTCTTCCTCCCCTCTCGCACCTCTTTCAAAAATTCCCCCCCCTTGAAGACTGGCAACGCAATTGCAAGTTCTATAATGTTGCAAATGTCCATCGACGACGGTGATCGCTTACCATCACGTGAGCCGCTCGCTCGTTTTTCAGCCTACTCCATAAAAAAGGGACCATGAAACAAAAGATAACTGAATCTTCAAGTTAACAACATAAAACAATAGTTGCACTCCTAATACACTTGAGTTTTCACAATGAAATTGAATAAAAATTTAAACGTTCTAATTGGTTGGGACAGAGACCTAATTCGCTAAGTGGAAGTATGAATTCATCATATTCCTGATAGAAGAAACCTTAATTCTTGGGATTAACTGTCCCAGTAAGGTGATAATTGTCAATTAACAAACCAACCAGCAAAATAAACCATTTTGACAGATCATACTGTTAGAAAGGATTAATGTAACAATCAAATTGCACCAACCTGTTGTTTAGTGAACATATCCAGTTCGGCGTCCAATATCTCTTTCTGCGCCTCTTCACGAGTCTTGGGTTTCTTTACCTGCTAACAAAGAATAACTCTTCGTATGAGGGCTATGTACAAAGCAAAACTGTACAAAACAATAAAGCATGATAAGTCTTCTGATATGTACATACACCCTCGGTAACTGGAAATTTTTTAGACATAAATTTCAAAGTAATTTGTAAATAAGATCAAAACTCCTCACATTGGCAAAACATTATTTTTATTGCTGCTGCAATAAGTGATAAATCATGTGTATTATTACAATTACATATTGTATAATTTATATCGTATTTTTTGATTTAGTACAATATGTAATGCATTTTATAGGACATTCTATCCATAAATACCAATTACATTATTAAGTTTTTAACTTGCACAATAGCTAGTAATATCAGAGCTGCTATATTGCTCACTTCAGTGTTGTACAACATTTAGAGAGTTTCTGAAGTCTGCAGTGGTTGTTGGCAACCATCTGTTTAATTTACACACCCGGTTACATATAACCCAATTAAATTATTTATGATACAATTAAAAAAAGTTAAATGTTAAAAACGCCACAAGAAAACCCAAACCAGCACCTGTTCCTTCAACAAAAATTATCTTCATTATTAATGTGATTATGAAAAACCAGATTACATTATTATTTTATTTCAATATATGAGTTATGCTTTGGGTTATGAACCACATCTAAATATTTATGTTGTTTATTAAGTTATAGTCAATATCTGACTGCAGCAACTAAATATTAAATGGAAAAACCGTTTTGATATGTTGTTGGATTTACCTCTTGTAAATAGCACAATATTTATGGTATACATTAAGAATAAAAAAAAAACATGCTAAATGCCGAGCATCATATTGTGAATTAGAAAAAACATTTGTTTGATCTAATGTTACAGAGTCCGGTTTCTATAATATTATAATATACTGAATTAATCTGTGTTTATATGAATATATCATTGTAGTTCAAAAGAGTTTAAGTATAATATGTTTTAGATGACATATAGCTATACTCTATACCTTCTTTTCTAGTGTAAGAAAGATTTGTTTTGGAAATCTTGGATTATAATAAGCCGTTAAAGATGTAAGATTGAATATTAACCGAGTCCGCCGAGTCATGTCACAGCTGCGATTTAGAATTGAATTGAGAATTTGCGCAAAAGACATGAAGGCGTACGCAATTCTTGTGAAATAAGAGCTTGACATTTCGCTCGAAAAGCTCGTAAGGCAGCTGAGTCAACAGAAGAAGTCCTCATTGCTCTAACTTTGTTATCCCATCGAACCCAGGCGAGTTGAGGTTGGTTGAATCTGGAGTGGCCCCAAGTGAAGGTATTGGTGCACTCTTTGCTAGGTCAAGTCGATTCTCCAATTACTAAAGCGGACCGGCAGCATTTTAAAGGTGGTTTGTAATATGGATAAGAAGTAGAAAAATGTTGCGTCGCCTGCAATATGTGGAGCTGGTCATTGGGGACTTTTCCAGCCTCTCTCTTCCAAAAATGCCCACCCTAAAGACTGGCAAAGCATTTGCAAAATTATTGTGACGTTGCAAATGACCATGGGCAGCGGTTATTGCTTTCCGCACGTGAGCCGCTTGCTCGTTTGCTCACCTACTGCATTAAAGAAAACCTAGTGTATAGCTTACCAAAAGGATCTTGCTAATACCGTCAATTAATTACAAAAATATCTAAGACTACCTAAATATTCAATACCTAACTATACTACAAAGTGGAATATAATATTTCTCTAGATCTGACAGTGTATTAACTTTTGCTAAGTCATCTACAATCAAGTTTCCAAACAAATATCTTTGGATACAAACTTATACAAGTACACTATGAAAGTAGCATGAATATTGGAGCAGTTTAAACCAATGTGGTCATTTATATTTAAGTCTAATGTATATGTTATACGCTTTTATGAAATATTTACACTACATTACAATGCAATGATTATTTACCTACATTCATATGAATACTTAACTGAATGATTCTGCATGGTTCACAATATAAATTGTTTTAATATTTGTGCGCATGCGATGTGCATATTATGATAAAAGTTTAATTAAAAATATAATGTGCCAATTTTTACTTCTAGACATTGTGTGTTTATTTTGCTTAAATTATAACAATTCTGTTTTCCCTTTTTGAAAACCTTTGTGAACTGTGTATGACATAGATGAATATGAAGTTGATATCTAATCATTTTCAGGATCAAATGAATGTAATATTTTTAAAGTTTTCAAATGATTAACAATTTATAAAATGTAGTGTGGTATTTTGTTAAACATGTACACTCTAATACACATGTGCTTTTTATTATATCACACAAACAGACATCCATTTAATGCCTTATGGTAATGTTATTGAGAAACAAACAAAACTTAGAACACAAAGCTTACATATAGTAAATTATTTGCCTAGCATTCAAAAACGAAACAAGAACAGACAAAAGAAAGCAAGCTATAAATAATGCTGGCGAGAGGAGTGTAAGAAAAAAGAAGGAAACAAAGAAAGTTTTGAGTTGAAAAACGTCTACGCTTATTTTAGATTTTCCCTAATGATTTGATAAGTTAAAAAATAAAAACTTAAATTTATCCAAATTGTGAATCAATTTATAGCCAACCATAAGTCATTTTTACGTAGCCGCAAACAGATGTAAAATAAAGTTTTAAGATTTTATAAACAATATTTTCAATTTACATAGTAAATTTAGAATGGAAACTTGGGAATGATTTGGCTTATTTGTATGGTGATGTATTGAAGTCTGTTTAACAAAACATTACCTTTGAAGAACCAACTGTGTGATATATAATATGTTAGATGGCATGATAAACGGTTTTTTAAATGGTATTGCGACACAATGCACGCAAATTGCGACCCAATATGAGCGAGACAGGATGCACAATCGCATGCGCACTAATGCGGTACCTGCGCCAGTTGCAGCCGTGACATCGAACGCGCCACGCTCTCTTCCTGCCGTTCACAATTCCAAGTTATTTCTGCTTTTTTATCTTAATTTACTAAATAGTGTATCACGACAACGCTAAGTTACAAACTTTTGTTGTTCGGTGGACGCGTTAGTCATAGATCCTCAGATTTATTCAGTTTTAAGGCGCTAACTTCAGCTATTGTTTGATTACTATCCTGATATTGGTAAATCTATGTTGGTAAATATTCCAACTCAGAGAAAACCTATCAGGTGTTGTTCTATAGGATATTTTTATAATTAATAATATAACACAACACATACTTTGTGAATATAATTAAGTAAAAAAATAAATAAATAACAGGTAGTAAGTACCAAATTAAAAAAAAATCGTAAAGCACAAAAAATTTTGCTGCATACCTGAAGTTGTTTCATTGTGCAGTTGAGCTCCTTCCGCAACTTCTCGATTGCTTCCTGCGCAGAGTTGATGGCTTCTAGCAGGGCAGTCCTTTGCGCACCCGTCACATTACCTGTAAAATATAGAAACATCATAGCACCTACAAAAAATGGTTGCGTGTTTTGTCAAGCCCAATAGGAGTCATACTATAATAACAAAGTAAACTTTGCGTGAAAGGAGAAGCGTGACGTTATGCATAAATAAAAATGAAATAGATAAGAAAATCTAAAATCTAGTATGTAGCAGACAGTTTAATCAGTAATAATAACATGAAACAAAATAAAATAATTTTTTTTTTGTTTTCATTTATAACAGGGGTCATAAGTTTTTATTTCGTTGTATTATGTCAGCGGAAGCCGAGGATTCAGTTCAAGCAATCACAGTCTAAGCAGAGCTGTTATACACTGACGCGATATCGTCGCTCTTTCATTTGAGAATGTGCGAGCGTAGTCAAAGCGTTAATTTTGTACCTATTACATTAAAATGAGGGTAACAATAAATATGGTTAAAACTGCAAAAATTTGTATTTAAAAAAAATGTGTTATTTAGACGAAAAGTTACCCGCGCCAATATATTCATGATATTTGTGGCCCTATTATACGAAAACGCTGCCGACCCGTGATTTATAGATTCAACAAAAACCTAGTAATTTGTCAAAACAAGACAGAAACTCACAATACCACTTAAATAAATAATGATATTTTTTTTTCTTTCTTAACTTTGCAAAAAAACCACTCACCAGACTCAAGTCGCTGTATAAGTAACCGTTGCTGCTGCAACTGTGTCTGCAGCAGTGCTTGACACCTCTTCTGGACATCTAGTATCTGCTTGTTTTTCTCAATGGGTTTTAGTGGCTTCTCCTTTGGCTCTTGACCATTTGTCACTTCTTTTGCCTATGGATATAGAGTAGTACAATATACTATCAAAAATCCTCGTAGGGTCTAATGGGTCTAAACAATGAAGAATTTTCCACCAGAGTGGTATATAAAATTTAACATCAAATAAATAATTTAATAGCCAGCAATGTACGTAATATCTTAGTAGAAGCAAAATAATATGCTTTAATAAAGATATATTCAAAATCTCAGGAGTTTATTCCATTATACAAAGTTGATATTTTGTTTCTGTAATATTTAAAAAGGCAGGAAGATAGATATTACCCCAATAAATTACCTTGCAAGTGTCATTATCAATATCGCAAATGTGCAAAGAAAACAGTCTTTTTTATGTCATTTGCCATTATAAAGTCAAATGGCTCAGCTGCCAGAAGGAATTTGGAATATAAATTATTACAATTAATTATATTAAGTTAATCAAATACCTTTTCAGCTTGTTGCTTAATGTCGGCGGTTGCTTTGATATTGTCTCTGTTGATTAGCACTTTATTGTGGGACATGGGATGCTGTGAGTTTTGTCGGTCTGACTGTTTGTTTATTTGCTGACCGCCGGGCGCCATGTTCTCTTGTTTGTTCTGAGTAAAAAAAAATAATAGTGACGCGATTTTAAATAACAAAACATGAGTTATTAACAATATAATGTAGGTTTAAAAAAAAATTCATCATGTTTGATGTAAGGCCATTTTGATTTTTATAGTCTATTATAATGCAATGATTAATGTATGTTTGGATTACAAAAACTAGTTTTTAATTAATGTTTTTAAGAATTAATGAATGAATTGGTAGTTATTTTCCCACTTACTTCTGGATTGTGCCAGAAGACCTTTATAAATCTGTTATTCAACACGGCTTCTGTGCTCTTGTACGCAACATTTGCCTCCGTAGGATTAGAGAAAGTTATCAAAGCCGCTTCTGGATCGCCTTCGAAATTAACCTGTAGAAACATTAATTATTTAGAACTAAAATTGTTTTATAATAAAAATAAGCAGGAGTTATTGGTTTTTAAACGGGAGAAGTTGCAATACGTGAAATACTTATTAATAACAATTCTTGCCATGTCAAATATACCAGTATGGGTAGTACAAGAAAACTATCTTATTTATCTAGCAACTTACTTGTATATTAACAATCTTGCCAAATTTGCTAAAATGATTGTTGAGATGCGTGATGTCGTTGAGTCCACGTGGGACCTTTTTCACTTCCAAAGAGCAGTTTGCTGCATTCGCTGGTAGAGGCGGCCGGGCTCCTAATTTTTGTTAATTGCAAAATGCTCATATTAACAGTTTATATTAATAGTTTAAAAACATTTTTTAAATTCAAAAAGCTGATGTTATAAATATTATTATTATTACATTAGCATATTAAGCCTCTTAGTGACTCATGGCTATGGATGTTAATAGGTTTTAGGACATAGATTAATTTAACTATTTTTAAAGTTTAATAAGACCAAAACTCTATTTTGATCTCTATCTATTATAATTATATTGTAACATTAAGTCGAAACTTACCTAGACGATGGTAGTCCAAATTCTTCTTGGACGGAGGCGGATGGCGAGGCGCTGGAATAGCTTCCGAACGCGGCTCTGTTCGGGCATCATGACGTACTCTGCAAAGTTGACAAATTTTTACATCTTCTCATGAGGTTAAGAAACTTGTGAATTATACCTGAATTCAATATGCATATGATGTGTGATAGAAGTAAAAGTTGCATTGATCATTAATTATTACTTTCTTGTTTTATTTTTAGACAAATTTGTCATCTCTGTATGTTAATGCAAGTAAAACAGGTGTTAAGGTAAGTTCACAGGGTGGAAGCTGTGTGTGGTTAAATACGTTTTATAGTGTTTGGTGTAGCTTTGGATGTTATTATATGAGAGTGCTAGGTGCACTCTTTGACTTCACACTAAAAAGACTTTTGTGAGTGTGAGTTTGTATGTTTGGGTGTAAGTGTATGTGGGCATATGCGTACCTGGGTATTGGCACCAACTCTCTCGCGGGGTGGGGCCCGTGGGGTCCATGTGCGGGGTGCGGCCCGTGCGGCGGGTGGGGGCCGTGCGGGGCATGCCCGTGGTGGGGAGCATGCGCGGCGTGGGGCGCCCCGAACGGCGGGAAGCCAGCCGCACCGCACCAGATATCCGGTGTCAAGGGGTTGTATTCTATATCATTTAAAGTACTGTTAGGCAATTATCTTGAATATGCTGATTAAGATTTGGATTTAAAAATATTATTTTACTTGGTGAGCACTTAGTAAACTTGTAAAGTCTGCCTGAAAATATCATATTTATATCAGCACATTCCTCTAATATATATTTAATCGGCAAATGTTTCTAGTTAAATGGTTTTCACAAAACATTGTAATTATATTTATTACCTTAACAGCAACAATAACTTTAATTTCATTATATTAGAAAGTTTTTATAAAAATAAGAACTAACCAGGCACAGGTGGCTGAATCGGTAGCACTCTAGACAATGTAGCATCTTCCAAAACCAGTGGGTCAGTGCCATGGTCCCACTCGCAGAAGTCTCCTCGCATGCAGTAGCCTTTCTCTGTTGAAATGACAAAACGAATTAGTGAAATAGTTACAGTACTAGCATTGATATAGTTTAACTAGGCATTAAAATTTCATAATACAAGCTATTATATAGTTTGACATATTCCATGACATGGCAACTAATACCTAGATGGCTTGAACTTTTTTTCTTCCTTATAGCTCTTGATACTGCTTGTAGTTCGCAGTAATTCTGCCAATGATGACGTAAAGTGTTGTCATGTTTGAGGCGAATGATTGATGTAATATTTTTGTTGGCTTGACCTTATTCAGTGACATGGCACTAGTTGTCATGTCTTGTCATTTCAGTGCTTTTTGTTTTGCAATCTTACAATATTTAGAAATAGCGATGGAACATACCGTCATAGTCTCTACAGCGTCGTTTGTACGCGTCAGGCACTTCGAGTCGTGGTGACGTTGATCCTCGGGAACGATCGCGCGACCTGTCGCGGGACCTTACAATGGAAAACATACTTAAATGAGTTAAGATCTTTAAATGTGCCTTAAATTTTCTTCATGACATCACATAAAATTAGTGCTCTTTATTGCCCGTTTGCCTATAAGAAGGAACAGAAATAAGTTTTTCACATTCCGGTAGGTAAATATTGCCCAGAAACATCGAATCAAAGATAATCAGTAAACACTGTACATGTTCAACACAATAAGACGTAAATGTCACCGATATAATAACTTTTGCTTAACTTATATGTGCAAATAACCTAGATTCTGCCATCCTCTAGTAACTTTTTAGCTTTCATGGTAACATACTAATGAACTAACTGTTCAAGATTAAGATAGTGGTCACTCATATTATAAATCTTTTGATGTGTCTATTGATTTGGTGTTCTTTCACAAAGCATTGAAGTAATAAGTTGGTATGTTTTTGACATAGTAGTTAGTCAGTAGGAAAAAAAATTAAAATATATATTTAACTTAATACTCTGCAAAAAATTACATAATGTAAAGATATTGTGTGAATGTAAGTGAACTAATGGACAAGTATAAAATTTTATGCAAAAGTATGTTTTGCATAATACATGCACTAAGTGGAAAGGCAATTTCAAATCTATTATTTACAATTGATATTTATTTTTATAAAAGGCAGTAACATATTTTTTATAAAAGTAGTAGTAATACTAATAAAAATAAAAATATTTGTAAAGTTTCTCACCGATCTCGGTCCCTGGAGCGCGATACTCGGTCCCTGTGTTCTCTGTCCCTTGATATCCTATCTCTATCTATCTCACGCGGAACGCGCAGCCTCTCCCTCTCACGATCGTGATCTCTGTCGCGCACCGGTATCGGTGACCTTGATCTACAATATAATTAGTAATAAGCAAAACAATAAAACACTTGTTTTCTTAGAAAAACATATTCAGAGCTTAAGATATAATTTCTTTCTCCTCTGTATTTGTAAACTAATAAAATTCAACATACTCCTTCATAAGTTTCATATCTAAGCCTGTAGCTGATAATAAGTGATAAATACGCCAGAAATTGTATGAATTTTTAACAGATTTAACAGACAAAAAAGGTTCTGAATTTGACTATATTTTTTTTAATGTGTGTTGCCTCATAACTTTTTACTGGGTGCCCTAATTTTGATTATTTTTATTATATTTTAGCTAGTGTTTGTCATGTGGTCCCATATACATTTTAGTGAGATTTAATGAGTTGTTTTTGAGATTTCCCTAATTATGCGTATCTTTGTTGTAAACGGTATATCACAAGTAGGATTTTTATGAACTTAGGTAATACATTTTATAAAAAATTAATATAGAAACATTGTTATACATAGTTGATTGCCTATCGTACTAACCTAGAC
>DWHQ01000082.1:0-19591 GCA_018247955.1 Eurytides marcellus marcellus | reverse complement strand
CATATGTATATATATATTTTTTTATATTATGGAGTAGGCGGGCAAACGAGCAAGCGGCTCACCTCATGAAAAGCAAAAACCGCTGCTCATTTGCATTTACAATGTCGATTATTGCAAATGCGTTGCCGGTCTTTAAGGTACGAATTTTTTTATGGGGAGAGAGAGGCAGGTAAGGGCAGAGGGAGGCGGAAAAGGGAAGGTATCTATCTGTCCCGGGTGGGAATCGAAACCACGACCTGCGACGCCGAAGCCAATAGCTCAGCAGCTGCGCGAAACGAGTCATCAGATATTGAAAACATTGAACAGAAAACTAAAGTAATCATTGTAAAACCTTTATATGTCGTGATATAAGGGGATTTATTACTGTCGTTCTGAAAAAAAAAAAAAAACAAGAAACCATTTTTTAATCTCATATTAATATAAAAATGAAAAGTTTGGTAAAATCGGAGATGATTCTGAAAAAGTTCCAAACGTTTAATATACTTTTTTATGACATCAGTTCGAGTCTTAATCACGAAATACATCATGCTTACGACTTTCTTTGAATCTCAAACTTTGCCAATTTAATTAAAAGTTATTGGAAATCTTTTAATTTATAAACTTCAAGAAATATTGTGCTCTTAAAAAAAGGATCTCGGCATTGTGCTCTAAAAAGATTGTCATAAAACATGTAATAAATATTTTATTACAATAGAGAAATTAAAACTTTAAATATGTTTAAATCTCCAATTAGTGCTCCTGACTGCAAAAGTCGTGGGTTCGATTCTCACTATCATCAAAATATTTGTGCAATGAGCTGAGGTTCTATGTCTGGGTGTTAATTATCTATATAAGTATATATTTAAAAATATGTACGTATGTATACGTAGTTTGGGATCAGATAGCAATGTGAGAGATGTCCCATGATATTATAAACGGGGAGTGGTTCCTAATTGACAATTGTCTGAACAGTAGAGTCTGTAGGCTGTTAACCAAATAGGATCGCAACAAGAGCTCTCAAAAGCAATTTGAATCTGAGTAAGTTATAACAAATCGCGTGGGGTGTGGCTGGGTGCCGTGGCGAGTAGGGGGTACGAAGGGTAGGGGGAGGGATTTACACTGATGAGCTATTGACGACGATGAATAGACCAGAGGTCATTCAATTGCACGCGAACTCAATGAACATATTGAGAGCGGCACATTACCACTTGCGACGATTACATGCTGTTTCATTTCGAATTACACGTTATTCGGGTAATTGTTGATGTCATTCGAGGCTTCTTTTTATAGAGAAATTATCAGAAAATAACTAACACTTTTACGGTGATAGAGCCACGCAGCTGTTACCGCTGCGGAATTGGTCCGCTCGAATAGGATAAGTACCACGACCTCACGGAAAATCGGCGTAAAGTGGAAGTGATTGATTCCGCGTTTCGTCCGGTGAGTGAGGTTGCCGGTGGCCCCTCCCCCTTCCTCTCCTTCCTGCCTCTTTCACTCAGCTACTAACCTTTACCTTCGTCCCCTCCCTTTCTCCCTCATCCCGCCCCCTCTTCTCTGGCCGTTTCTCCTCTATCACCCGAACTCCCTCTAATTCCTCCTCCCTCTTAAAAAATTCCTCCCCGAAAGGCTGGCAACGTATTTGAAAGTTCTGTTCTGTTAATGTTGCAAATGTCCATGGGCGACGGTGATCGCTTACCATCAGGTGCGCCGCTTGCTCGTTTATCAGCCTACTCCCTAAAAAAAGTGCTTTAATCACATCGATGGTGCCTAACACAAACGTAAAAAATAATTATCGTACATTTATGCATGGTTGAAAGTTGTCCGTTTGTACATTGCACGCCTTTCTTCAGTTATCATGCAAGATATAGCATGATTAGTAATAGGATATTATGAATTCAAAAAATACAAACAAATCTTAATATGATATAAAAAATGAGCCCAAGTCAGTTTCAACATTTAAAAAAAAACCTTATTTGAAATTACTAGCTTAACAAATAGTAATAAAACAGTTTTGTTCTAAAGTTAAATTTAGTGCTTAGGTCGACAAATAATGCACATTTGTAATTCATTAAAAATCTCTGGCTGCGAGAGTTTAGACTCCTAAATGCTTATCTCTCGATTTCGCTAGTTTAAACAAACATTCCCCAACCAAAAGTAATCAAAATTATTGTAAAGCTTGTATGGGATTCGTATTACCAACAATCAGATTTGTATTATCGACTATGTATGATTTAATAGATAAGTGTGTCAAAGAAGGCAACAATTATTTATAAGTATTAAATAGAATTCCTCTAAGAAATATTACCGATAAATTAATTTTTACCTTCTGTTTTGCCGCAAACTGATAGAAGGCGCGAAAACTAAATACAGTGCCCGCCTAAGGCACGCAAATAAAATCAAATCAAAATATATTTATTCAAATACGCCTTTAACAGCAGTTTTGAATCGTAATTTTTACATTTTTGTTCGTGCAGTTACTCGGAATGCAGTTCTGTTAAGAAGAGAGCTACACATACGAGTCAATCAATTAAGTTCCACGCATTTTAATGTATTAAAAACTCTTGAACGGTGTAACAAGCTTTAAGCAACAAAATGTTTTTAATTTTGTTTTTAAAAGGGCCAAGTGGTAAAACTAAGATATTTTGTATAATTTTATTAAATATGCGTATACTAAGGCCATGAAGGATATTTTCACCTTTTGGAGGCGAAATAGAGGTGTTACAAGCTTATTTTTATTTCTAGTATTCACTCTAGTGTTGTGTGTCTATTACTGATTTTTATAATGTTATTAATTTTTTGTCGAATACACAATATATTACAAAGTATATCAACCGTTAAAATACCAATTCCTTTTAAAAACATCTCGCAGAGAATCTCGTGCTCTCAGGTTATAAATAGCCCGCACAGTCCTTTTCTGAAGAGTAAATACCGAATTTATCTCAGAACCATTACCCCACATAAGGATACCGTAAGACAGAACACTATGAAAATAACTAAAATAAACGAGTCTAGCTAGTCAACATCCGTAAATTGTCTTACTTTCTTTACTGCAAAGGCGGTTGCACTGAGTTTACCTCAAAACATTTGAATCAGTAAGTTCCAATGCTCCGTTGTTAAGAATTAAGCTGATATTTTGACTTTTAACATCAGGTAGGGTAACCTGCAGGTAAGCATTTTATGTAAAAGATGCAATGCAAACCGAATATTATTTCTTTTCATTGTTACTTAATGTTAATAATGAACTACTACACATGTAAACGTGTACTTCATCAGTTGTTATAAAATAACAGTGTGAAAGTTTTGTGTTTTGTGTTTTTTTTTTCTCTGTAGTAATTAGTGAAAGGAACCACGTTACAAATTAGAAGAGAATTTTATTCCGAGTCCAAGTATTAAAATAAATGTAAAGTGAGTATATAAAGACATAATTAATCAGGCTTCATTAGTTACAGAGGCGAACTTAGAGGCCTCTCCCTTTAGAGAGACCTTCGGACAGATTAGTTGCTTTCGAGTGTGTGAGAGAAGGGAATAAGGGACAATGATCGCAAAGTCCGCACCGCGTAAAAGAGGATTATAAGATCCCTCCGCTCCACAGTTCCGTGGGTACCAACCCGAGCCCAATCTTATTTGTTGTTTTAAGAGCGATATTGCTCTCTTATATGTTAGTACTGTGTATTCCTTCTAATACATATAGTATTAAAGGCACATTTTACAGAGGCTGCCTGCCAAAAGAAATCAAATCCTCGTCAGTTATTTAAACAGTAATGTGCAGTCATTATTATCTACCGATTGGAAAATGACGAGCGCAGTCATGTAGTTAAAACACTGTAGTACTGCACTGTTATGGGGTAAGTGTTTCGTTTAATAAAAGAAAGCATAACTCCTTCGTTATTACAAATTCAATCTCACATTAGGAAAATTAAAAAAGTATATTTTAACATAAAATTTTAAAATGTAATAATTTCATTTTAATATATTTTCAACATATTAAAATTAAACATACGTTTATTGTACGAACAATGTTTACAAAGACGAATTGTTTATTAATAATAGAGCTAATTCCGGTTATCAATGTTGTTAATTAGACACGGTATTATTGTATAAGGCAGATGTTTCCGCTATGTGGTTTACAAAGGGCATTTTGCGGAAATATCGTGTATGTTCCAGTTGTTTAAATGCAATACATAATAATCGTGTTATGAACAATGTCCCATTTATTATAGAGCGTGACTTATAAGCGACTAAAACGATAGGATGTTAACAGTATTGTTGTTATCTTCAGCCCGCGTAACACGTCACGTCACGGAACTCGTATAATCACAAGCTCAAAGGCAACCGTTTGGAGTACTATTTATTCAAATTACAGTGGGCGCCGCTTTCATGAGCCCTGTAATTTGGAGCGGAAGTTAATGTGTAGCCTGCCTTTGTTCGACGTCAGCCCTGCGGTCGACCTGAGGCATGGTCGCTTTAACGCCTAACGGATTCCAAAGTGGTTTCTACTCCCAAGGCGATAAAAACTATTATGCAGAAGCAGAGTCCACATAATAGCTTGGGAGCGCACCTAATGGCGCATATCCGTGGCTTGCAGGCGTACGTGGCCAGTAAGAGTCGGTTCTAAAGTAAGCGCTGAATTATAATACACCTATTATTATTCAGCGCTTACTGTATATACTTAATACCTATGTAGTTGCCGTGGTCTACAATACTGTCCGTTTGATTTGTAATTTACGAATGATTAGCGTATAGTTCTAAAATCAAATTAATCTTATTATATGTAAAAATACAGAATTCTATTTACAAATACTGTCATTCGTTTCTTAATTACTATGTATACGTCTTACTTGAATAATAATACGTCTTCCTTCCAGCGGATTTGTTCAAAAAGTGCATTAGAAAATTACCAATGTTTTGACGCATACTTTGATTAACAGAAATGAAAATATTTATATAAAAAATACGTTTAAACGTCGATAAATTGGATAAACATACATAATAACGTAACTGAACATAAAATTAACTCTCAAGTTCTTTACGCTAGCAAACAAAGGGTACATTCACAATGGAGGAATATGTTTACAGCAATCATAAGGAAAACGCAGAGGGCATACAATTTAATAACTTTGTTACTAATTACAATTATGAAAATATTTAATACTCAAAAGAATAACATTTCTATTAATTGATTTTTAAAAGTAAAGAAATATTTGAAGTAAATATGGACTCAGGGCGGTCCGAATATTCTTATTCATTCATTCATATGTGAATTTGTATAGGCAAGAGTATCTTATTAAAGTTCTTCTAAAAGGAGCCTCTGTATCTTATTAAAGTTCCCTGGGGGCCTGTCTACAAACTTATTACATTCAATTCGCGGACATTGAATTCTATTTAATATTAACTACAACTCTTTCTTTCTTTTTCACTACCATTGCCTTTTTTTCAACAAACAACAGTTTGAAGTTAATTTGTTTTTATTTTATATATATCATCCCCCTCCTGCTCCATCCGTTGTCTTTTTTCATATGAGGTTTTTTAAATGCTAAGCTGAAAATATAATTACGACGGTAATGTTTATGTTAATAATTTATATGTACCATTAGGAACAGCTTTAACAGCTTAATCAAGGTTTATCTTAACATAAAGTTACCGTTTGGCGCAGTTGCTAAGTTTCGGCGTCACAGGTCTCGGATTCGAATCCCACCGGGATCCCACCAAAAAACAATAAAAAACCACCCAATTACGAGATGTGAGAAAGGTGTTTCACGTGAGTTTGGTTTTATTATATTAACTGGTTGTGTAGAGCATCAACGGTAAAAAAAATTTCGAGACTTATTATATAACTTCGATGAAACAAATAAGTAAAACTAGTTAGCTATCTCTATCCGCCCTGTTAGAAAGGGAAGGTCATAATAGGCATGATAGGCAAAAAACTCGCATACAAATTGATTATACCGTGTAAATAAAACGTTTGTCCTTGCCAAACGGTACCAAGGTCGTATAATTACCTTAAATTGAAACACTTAAAAATTGAGGTACTATATTGTAAGTGTTAATTCAAGCAGTAAGTCAAAAATTTACTAAAATATTGATGATTTTCGAGCTTCTTAATATTTTAATAATATTTAAAGCTGCAACTTAAGACGTATTATTATGGTAAATTTTTTAGTACTTTCTTCATCTATGTACAAATAATTTTTATTTTGCTGTAAAGTAAGTTCCATGCAGCATGTTAATAAAAAAAAATACAAGTAAAGATAAATACATGAGTTAATTTAATATAAAAAGTTATGGATATAAGTCATAAGTCTCTAGTTTCAAAACAGATGTTAAGATTTTTTTTTATGTATTTTATTATCGGTCTAAAGAACTTTAAATAAAAGTCACATGCTAAAGTAGCTTATATTTTATTTGACTTTTCATATTGAACGTCCATTATATTTACTTCATCTACAAACTTTTACACACCCCTCACGTTTATTTGTTAGCCTCATTTGTAAAAGAGATGTTTGTAGGGGTGAAAAGCTCCCTTAAGTCCATCTATTACTCATTCTTCTGCACATTGGAATTTTTATATCTTAAAATATTATATATTGTTATATAAATGTTTGAAGAACAAAAGTGACGTCCAATTCAATTGGAACTCTACATAAATACTTTAAGAGTTACAGAAAAAGAAGGTAGTATATAAAATACCAAGCCAAGCATTAATAAAGTTGAATTCGCCTGTCTTTTGTGAACGCATTTCTGTCGGTGAGCCGATTTCAACGAAAGGTAAAAGGAGCTTAGTGAACTTATGCCTTATTCAGTTCCATCCTGTTGTTTACAGTTGTGCGGCCAAGGGAGCGTTCATATTGCTTCCGGTCGGAATGCAGTTTATTTAAAAAAAAATCAATTATTCCAGAGTTTTGGCATTTGTGTACACCGCTTAATATAAAAAGAATGTGTCAATGAAGGGTTTTTTATAGATTTTTGTACTGATTTTTTTTTATTGAGTATGCTGACAAACGAGCAAGCGGCTCACCTAAAGATAAGTGATCACCGCCGCCCCGCGGGTGATCGGTGATCACTTATCATTTGAAATATTAACAATGCTTCAAATCATTTGAATCATTTGAAGCCTTTGAAACATTACAAAACTTTGAAACGCGTTGCTAGCTTTTAAGGGGTCCCTTAAACTCCTCCCCGGGTTTGAAAGAAAGAGGGAGGAGGAGGGATCAGCTACCTTTTTTTTCACGCGATTTTCTGTGAGGGCGTGGTACTTATCCGGTTCGAGCCAGCCCATTTAGCAGCGGGAGCAGCAGCGTGGCTTTACCACTGTCAAGACAGAACTCTTTTGCAGAATCTGCCTGGACAAGTGAAATACCATTACTGTTTTGTAAGGGCAATATTCTCACAGAAATTATTGAGCATAGGGGTAACACTTCTTATATCTTGCGTTTATGAGTAAAAAAAAGAGTGCAGCGCAGAGTTAAGCTCTTTAATGATAGATTAGCATGTGTGCACAACTTGGTACTCTCGGTGCTAAGTTGTCTCAAAAAATCTTCAAAATTACAGCATGTTGCATAAAAAAAAAATATTTTCCTTAAAAAAAACTTTCCGTAACTACTAGTAGTATATAAATTTAATTACATTATATTTATTTTAAAATATGGTAACACGTGAACCTTTTAAGTTATTATTTTAAAAACTAACATCGTGATAAGATAAGAAAATGATCTAGATTAAACTGGTTTTGAAAGGACAGTTATTAGAATGAAAACATTACTAAAGTTGCATATCTGTCACTGTTAATAGGGACAGGCGATCTGTTGGTTGGTCCAATCAATTTGTATCAAGGATATTGAGCACATTCAGAAACTAGATCGATGGATGGTTCCTGGAAGACCGATTATTGCTCGAATGTTGGGGACGAGTTAAGTTTCTATTAGATGACGCACCCACCGCACTGAGCTAACTCATGTACAGCTACTTTTCACATCTATAGAAGTTAATTTGACATATTTCAAATTAGGTCACGATGGTAGACTCAGCCAGCTGCTCCCGCTGCCGAATGGGCCGACTCGAACCGCTTAAGTATCACGAACTCCTAACGGCGGCAAAATCGGCGGAGTGGAAGTGTTTTTACGTCCGGTGAGTGAGGTGGCCGGTTGCCCATCCCTCCCCTTCCTCCCTCTCTCACTCCTCTCCTTACTTCTCCTACCTATAACTCTATCTATTCCCTTCCTCCCTACCCTTCCCGCTCCTCCCTCTTTCAAAAATTCCCCTCGTAAAGGCTGTTAACGTATTTGCAAATTCTGTACTGTTGCAAATGTTCATGGGCGGCGGTGATCGCTTACCATCGGGTGAGTCGCTTGCTCGTTTGAAAGCCTACTCCATAAAAAAGGTACAAGGTACAATGGAATGCTTCTTGATTAAGTTTTGTCTGCAATAGGAAATGATAAATAAAGTAAATTAAATTGGACAGTGAAGATCATAAATCAAACTTTTGCTTTAGCTATATATCTGGATTATACATTTAAAGAAAGCAACTTTTCAAAGAGCATGCAAACATGATATATATATTTTAAAAATGTTACGGTTCTCTGCGAAGTCCGTTTGGGGTGAGGAGTGCAATTCAGTGCCAAGCCGTTTAAACATGTGCAGTTTAAAATTCTCAGTAGCAATGTATTTCTATGAGCAGGAGTTTCGCCTACCACCAGACGCACAATCTTCTCATTACGTTACCTTTTTCCGTAAAAAATATAGACAACAAAAGTGTCCTATTCCTTTTTGAATAAAAATCGGGATCCATGCTGATTCGTTAATACCAAAAAACTGGTCTCAACGTGCTATTTAAGGAATATTATTTAACCGACACAAAGTTGGTTCTTAAAACTAGATTCCGATTCTTTACATTTTGGCATATTGGCCCTACCAAAACTCCATCTAAAGATTTGTTGTAATGTTTAATTGCTAAACAACCGTGCAGTTAACTGGCCGTTATTACAATTTAATGCATGATTTCAATATTACTATTAAAACTTCGACTATCATATTTTATCGAAAAGTGGAATTTGATATTTAAACCATTCTAGCGAGACGCTATTTGAGATAGTAATGTTATACTATATATGCTACGCAATAAAATAATTAAAATCAATTATCTAAAAGGCCAATCATTAAAAGTTAAAACATTAAAGTTGCGAACTACTTAATCTTACTTAAGTAGTTGATTTGGTGCCAAAGAATCGTAAATTGCAATCGTTGCAATGAAATTGTTTACTAAAACTATATATAAAACATATGTCCTTAAATTTTATAGGTCGTCGCCTAATTGCATAATCGCTATATCTTTTACTTTAAACAGAAATTTAAATGTTTAACTAGCATTAATATTTTCTTTTTAAATTAATAGTTTAGTAGACGGAAGAGTGAGGTTAATAGAAGTCATCATCGACTAGGTCAAAGAAACATCGTTAACATGGATGTGGTGGTATCTTAATATTAGTTATTAGTGATAAACAGTAGTTAACCTTAATGTTCAACTATACAAATAATAAACAGTAGATAGGAAATTGAATTTATATTTCTTGTGTCTTTATTTTCTTGTTGTAACTACTCTTAATCTTAATAATATCTCTTATAACCTTAATATTGTATGTACATGACATACATACATATGTCCTACAACTACTTCCGTAGGTTAATCGTATTGACCCGCGCTTTAATAATCAGCGATTCGTGGGTTAAAATGCTTAGGAAAGAAATAACTTCGTTGAGGTTAGAACATTAAGAACTGATCACCCAACTGCTTGACGAGTAAGGTGATCCGTGCATCGGGAAACAAAAGTAAATGAAAACTAAGTGCAGCTGTGTGTGCACAAACTTTGGTGGACTGTAATTTTTTCCGCACAGATAGTCGATTTTTTGTAGTTTCACTGCCGTGGACGATATCGGTCGGGAATAAATTATTAAACTTTTTGAGTACCTTATATATTGTTTAGTAACCGAGTGTTTTTCGTTGTTACCTTCCATCAAATTATGTATTTTACGGTGGTAGAGCCACGCTACTGTTCCCACTGCTAATTGAATCGGCTCGAACCGAATAAGTACCACGACCTCACAGAAAATCGACGTGAAGTGGAAGTCTTTTTGCTTCCTTGTTGCGTCCTGTAAGTGGTGGCCGGTAGCCTCCTCTCCTATTGGAAAACATTGACTAAGTGCGATTTAGAAAACAATTCAAAATTTAATATATAGGTCTAAGGTGCATCTATCATTTATGGAAACCAAAACTAGTTAAAAAATTAAACAGCAAAGGAGGGCATGTAGGAGAAATGAACTAGTAATACTAACCTAATTTAATTAAAGTGAATAAAAGTGAATGTCACCAAACAAAGGTTGCAACAATTTTATTTAACTAACCGAAGATTCAAGTACTCGTTAACATAGAAATCCATCACTGATTTATAAACTTAAAGAAGACCAGCTTATTGCTATTCATAATATAAGAGAACAATGATATATTAAGGTTAATGTTTTCGTACAAACTAAGACATATTCCAAACGAATTGGGACCTCATTGTATTTGGTTCATGTATCGCTATAAAATATTTATACCTTCAGGTGTACGGGCAAGCACAGGCAAAGATCTCAATCGGATACGAATACACGTCTTGCTCTTCCATCGTATGGGAGACACAAACGGCCACTTTGACCGGCTTTGATGTGGACATCTCAGACATAGGCGGTTGGGGTCTCGACATCCACCACCATTACAACTTCCACGAAGGCATATTGCAGAAAGGCGATGGTGCTCTGCTGCATCTGAAACAGTACCCTCGAACTGTACAGGTAATTAACAACTAAATTTTACAATAGCTAACCAGAAGATCCTTTTTTATTAAAGCGACAACACGAAAGAGATATTCAGTATTTTCAACTACAAAAGGTCAAATCTCTGGTTATCTTTGCCCAGAGATTTCGTCACAGAGATGAAAATACATTACATCATGCACATACTAAGCGCAATAATTTCTAACATATAATCATCAAACCTAAACACGGTAAAACACATTGCTGCTTAGCATGGAATTGTGTAGCAAATGTGGGCTGCTTGTTCAGACGGACTCTGGAAAATACCACTACACTTTAAGTATAAAATTGTAGTGGTATTTTCCAGAGATATTACCTTATTCACAAATATACGAAGAGTTGCTTGCTTGAGAAACCTCATTCTTTCCCCAAACTCCACTGTCATATGTATTACAGGTGGTAATGGGCACTGGTCTCCAACGCTCCTTGGAGTGTCCCGATCATTGCAACGGCAAAGCAGCGGATTCCCGCTTGTTGACACCAACCGCACTGACCTCTGGGCCGGACGGTTCGTTATACGTCGGCGATTTCAATTTAGTACGTCGCATCACGCCAGAAGGGATCGTCACCACAGTATTACAATTAGAGTGAGTCTCATCTTCATCCATAATATACTAAGCTTGGATTATAAATGTAAAACTGTTTATGTGTACTTTGATGTATCTTTCTAAAAGAAACCACACCGTATGCCACAACGTATACTTCGCGTTATTGTCGGTTGATTCTTGCTTGAGCTGGATCAAAACAAGTATTGCAAACATGTAGTTGAAAAATGTGAAAAAGGCATAATTACGCTAAAAAAGATTGAGATACTTCGAATAAAACAATGAGGTTAAATCTAAACGTTGAAATACAATGTTATTATCAATTATCAAAATTAATATACTAAGTGAAGCTTCAAATAACAACCAGTTTTAGTACTTTATAAAATATTTTATATATTATATCAAACCTCTGTTTCAGGACTACTCAAGTCGCGTATCAATATTACATCTGCATATCGCCAGCGGATGGCTACCTCTACATATCGGATTCCGAAAGGCATCAAGTGCGGAGGGTGCTTGTGTTGGAGAAAGTCAGAGATCCATCGATGAACTCTGAAGCGGTTGTTGGTAATGGCGATAGATGTGTGCCAGGCGATGACACCAACTGCGGTGACGAAGGACCTGCCATCAAAGCTAAGCTGTCTCATCCAAAAGGTACATAAAATGATATAGTAACTATCTAAAGCAATCACGCTTCACGAATAAACAATGGGATACACAATTATATAGAATTTACTCAAAACCAGTTTTTTCTCACGCCCTTGCCAGCATAGTTTTGATGTAGTTTAAGTTTTATTCATAGGATAACATGTTATGGTTTTATATAAACTCGCAGAGAAAACCAACACACTTACACACAAACATTTAATTTAATAATATTAACGCAATAAATATATATAAGGAAAGAAAACGAATGTCATCATTCAAGAACTGTTTTTCTTTTCAGGACTTGCCATAGCAGCGGATAGAACGATGTACATCGCTGACGGAACGAACATTCGGGCAGTCGATCCAAATGGAATCATCCATACGTTGGTCGGTCATCACGGCCATCACAATCATTGGTCACCTGTCCCATGCAGAGGAGCAATACCCCCATACGAAGCTCAACTCCAATGGCCGACTGGTGTCGCCCTATCGCCACTGGACGGCTCACTGTACTTCATAGACGACAGAATCATTCTAAAGCTGACCGTAGACATGAAGATCAAAGTCGTTGCCGGTCAGCCTTCTCACTGCCGCATCGGAAGCGACGGGAAACCGATTAGCAAAGCTACGAACAAAACCAACACCGAGTTCCGCGAAGACTCCAACCTCGGGACCATACTGGCGATCGCCTTCGCCCCAAGCGGTATCCTCTACGTAGCCGAGTCCGATTCCAAAAAGACGAACACGATAAAATCGATCGACCCGTCCGGAAAGATTATGCATTTCGCTGGGAAGTTACAGGAGAATCTGAAGGAGCTGAGTTGTGAATGCAATTCGTCGGTGCCGGCGACGGTCATTCCGGTCAGCTTCCGCGACGAGGGCGCCGGCTGCCCTTGCAAGCTGAGCGTTCTCGCCGGGGATGAACCGCCGACCAGTACAGAGACTTTATTGTCTTCAAATGCTAAATTCCAAACGATTTCTGCTCTCGCTGTCACTCCAGATGGAGTACTCAACGTTGTCGATCAAGGTAATTCATTCAAACATTTTTACGTTCTTTTGCAATAGCGCAAACTATGTGTCCCTTAGTGAATTATTTTTCGGGTCGATTCATATAAAAAAATTATTTCAAATGTATTATGTTTTCTTTAGTTTATCAAATGGAAAATATTTATAGATATTTCTAGTAAGCGGGAATCTACAAAATCTAAACACGAATGCAAATGTGTAGTACAATTCAAATTATTCTATTTCAGGTTCCCTTCACATATTGGCCTTAAAACACTATCTACCTACACACGATGAAAACGGCGAATTCAGAATCCCATACCCTCCGACATCTGAAATCTATGTCTTCAACCGATACGGACAACATATAACCACTAAAGACTTGACATCCAGCAAAACAAGATATTCATTTTTATATTCCAAGAATACGAGCTTCGGCAAACTATCGACTGTAACTGACGCGTCAGGAAATAAAATACAGCTCCTGAGAGATTACAGCAACATTGTGAGCTCCATCGAAAATACTCAAGATCACAAACTCGAGCTCAAAATTTCAGGAATTGGCTATCTAACTAAAATAACTGAGAAAGGCACTACTGAAATAGAATTAGACTATGACGCAAATACGGGACTACTTAATAGTCGATCTGGGGTCAGTATTTCATTAAGTATTTTAGTATTTTCTAGTATATTGTACCTACATGTTTTAATGTTATATAAAGAGACAAATTATAAATAGAACTGCGGCTTAACATTGATAATACATTTTTTCCTTCAGGCCGGTGACACTGTCATTTACAACTACGATGAATTGGGACGAGTGACGAAGATAATAATGCCCTCGGGAGAACAGGTTCACATAACGTCAGGACTAGCTAAAAATTACGGATTAGCGGTGACTGTCGCAAACCCGTCAAGCACGATACCCGTGGGTGTCGCGAAGAAGTGTGAATACGTGCTACATGGTCAGTCCTTCAAGCAGATTACGATAAATAACGGGAAACAAGTAACCGAAGGCCGAATTTACTCCAATAACACTTTGGTTATTGAAACACCGTGGTCTGGAAAATTCGAGAGCATAGCGGCCGCGAAACATCCATTGTTGGAAGCAGCTCTGCCAATAGAGGCGGAGATGCTTCACATGTGGTCCCATCAAAGCACGACATTCGGCGACGGTTTAATCAATAACATGTACTCTCTATACACATTGGTTGGAGATGTAAGAAATCCACAACAGACGCTCAATCGTGAAATATGGGTAAACGACTCTCGGGTTCTTATAATTGAGTTCGATCAATTCAAGAGTCGCGAAACCTTCTTCAATGCCGATAGAAATCCTCTATTCACAATCGCCTATGATGTAGCCGGACTACCTTTGTCTTTCACACCTCATGGAGCGGGTGTACCTCTGAACATTTCGTATGACCGCTTCTATAGAATCAATGGCTGGAAATGGGGTGTCACAGAAGAGACCTATAACTACGATCCTCACGGTATGCTGTCCGAAATAACTAGTACACAAGATGGCACTAAATTTATTTATTACAACGAAGGAAACCTCGTATCTAAGATTACATTAGCCAGTCAAAGAAGCTTCAAGTATTCCTACGACAACGATGGCGGTTTAACTCATGTACTTTTGCCATCGGGTACAAATCATTCGTTTAGCGTACAGCCATCCATAGGATTTTTAAGAGTCACTTACACTCCTCCAGGATCATCTAAGAAATATTTACAACACTACTCTCATACCGGAGAATTGCTCCAAACGGTATTCCCCGGCGATGGAGCTCGCGTTATTTACCGTTACTTTACCAACAACAAAGTTTCCGAAGTCATCCACGGCGATGGACAAACACAAATACATTATTCCGAAAGCAGTGGACTACCGTCTGAAATACTTCACGTCGATAGAGACGTTGATTACCGATGGGAGTCCACTTATGCCGGTGGTCTCTTAATGGAGGAGAGACTGGACTACGGAGCCAAAACGGGCCTCAGCAATGCAAAAATTATTTACGACTACGATAACAATTACAGGACAATTTCCGTTCAAGGGCGCATAGGCGGACAAACTCTAATTCCATACCATATCGTTTATAACAGTAAAACTGGCGCACCTGAAATATTAGGCCAATTTACTGTCTCCAAGCAAAAGTGGAACGAGACGTCCGTATATGACGGTATCGCCATGTTCTCGCGTGTATTGAATGAGCAGTTTTTGGAGAAAGAAGTGACGGTCAATATTCATCGAATGGAAGTATTCCGAATGGAATTCTCCTACGACAAACACGGAAGAATATCTCAAACTAGGACTCACACAAGAAACGTTGGCGTTAACTCTTATACCAACGTTAAAAATTATACTTGGGACTGCGACGGACAATTGACTGGGGTGGAAGCGCAAGAGCCGTGGGGATTTAGATATGATGACAATGGAAACATGCTGTCTTTGACATACAGGGGTAATACCATCCCGATGGAATATAACGACATGGATCGTATCATTAAGTTCGGCGAGGGCCAATATCGGTACGATAGTCGTGGGTTGGTATCTCAAAACGCGAGAGAGGAGAGATTCCAATACAATTCCAAAGGTCTGCTAATTAGGGCGACCAAGCGTGGAAGATTTGACGTCCGTTACTACTACGACCATCTTGACAGGTAATTAAAGTCTTATGGTTTTTTTTTAAATTAATTTTACGCAAATATACCAAAGCAGTGGTAGCTCAGCGTCACTTTTAATTCAATATACTCGAGCAATCTGAGATCAAATCCCGGTGCCGGCACCAATGAATTTGTTAATTTATAATTAACAATTTTAAGCGCTGATTTACCATGTGCTCGACGGTAAAGGAAAACACCATAAGGAAACCTGCATATTTAAAAAACAATAAAAAAGAATCTTAAATATGTGAAGTCCGCCAATCCGCAGTGGGCCCGTGCCCAGCAGTGGGACATGTTACTTTTTCGTTACTTTTAAATATACCTAAACTCATAAATATAAAAGAGGAGAGAGTGATAACCGAGTGTCTGTGTGGTGAGTTTTAATTCTATATACGTAAGCACTCGGAGTTCCCATCCTCGATACTAACATACCGACAACGGGAGAACTCGTTATTTAGCGCTTCCATAGGATTAGGAAAAATATTTCTAAGATATGTGAAATCCGTGCACTACGACTATGACTCTAATTTGGGTTAAATATGGGTAAAAATGTCACTTACATAGTATTAGGCTGGACACGATTGTACTTAAAGATGTTAAATAAATGTTTTCTTTGCTATTCAGACTCTCGACGAGAAAAGACAACTTTGGAAACGTAACGCAATTCTTCTACACGAACAAAGAGAAACCCCACGAAGTCAGCCATATTTATTCTCCTCGTGAAAATAGGTTTATGACGCTGGTTTATGATGATAGAGGTCACCTCATCTATACTCAGGTAAAAATATATGAAGCTTTAATATTTATATTATTTCCGTGTACTCTTTCGGTTCATGGTTAATGTTAATGTTTTTTTTTTAATTTGTAGGTGGCCAGACACAAGTATTATATAGCGACTGATCAATGCGGTACACCGGTTATGGTGTTCAATCAATATGGAGAAGGAATTAGAGAAATAATGAGGTCGCCGTATGGGCACATTGTTTACGACTCTAACCCGTATCTATACCTACCGGTAGACTTTTGCGGTGGCCTCTTGGACCAAGTAACTTCATTGGTACACATGGCAAACGGAAAGGTATACGATCCTTTAATAGGACAATGGATGTCACCGTTATGGGAAAATCTAATCGAGAGAATACATAACCCTACTCAATTGCATCTTTACCGATTCAATGGCAATGACCCCATTAACGTACGGCCTCAAAATAAAAAACCAATAGGTAAATATTAACGACTAAGCACTTTTTTATAAAATACGGGTAACAAGATGAATCAAACACCAACATCCTATTTTTTCAGATCACCTATCTTGGCTCGAACTGCTAGGATACGATACCAAGAGCTTAGCACCGCAGCTTTACCCTGACGAGTTACCAGGCGGCTCAGTAATGCCGAGAATATCACGCGCTCGGCCAGTGTGGGGCTCCGCTCCCGTGGACAGCAATCCCGGCTTACCCTCCGCAATGTCTCTTCTACCGAGTGTCTCCATCGAGTCGGGCTTCCTGTCTCACATGTCCAACAAGAGGATAGCAGATTTCAGGAGCCTCTCAATACCCGCAATGTCGGCTTTGAAAACGGACGCCCTCAACCTTGCACCGAAGAGAATAGGCTCCGACTCAGAGCCACCGTTCGGCCGGGGCATCCTAGTATCGCGGAACTCGCGCGGTCGGGCTGTTGTGACGGCCGTGCCGACGGCAAACGCAATCTACCGCGATGTGTACACGTCCGTATTCAACCGCTCTCACCTACTGCCCTTCTCGTTCGTTGTGCACGGCGACCAGCAGGACGTGTTCTACTTCGTCAAGGAGGACTCGTGGCGAGCGGCGGACGACAAGCAACAACTGAAGCGGATGCAGGGCAAACTCAATGTAACCTTCCACGAGGCAAGCGAAGGGGGACGATCGTATGCGGACGTCCGCATCCACGGGCGGACGAGCATCGTGAATCTGCGTTACGGGACCAGCGCCGAGAGAGAGCGTCAGAGGCTGCTGCATCACGCTAAAGCGACGGCGATCAGAAAGGCGTGGCATCGGGAGCGTGAAGCGCTTCGCAGCGGTCTGGGCGGCTCGCTGGACTGGTCCGCGGCCGAGCTCGACGAGATCCAGAAGGCGGGGTCGGCGGCCGGCTACGAGGGCGAGTACGCGCACGACGTGGCCCGCTACCCCGAACTCGCCGAGGACCCGTACAACGTGCGCTTCGTGAAGCGGCGCAGCGAGCGCGCCGAGCGCCGGCGACGGAAGCGCGACTGCCGCGCCCCCTGGTGGCTCGCTTACGACCAGCCCTGCTAGTGCCCTGCCGCCATACAAATGCCAAATCGTCTATGTGTGAGTGTTTCGAACGGTGACGGATGATCGACGGACGCCTGTGTGTGTGACCTTGTAAATAGACCCCCCTCCCCTCCCATTGATTGTTAACTGTTGATGTATGTACGTAAGGTAGACGCGGATCCCTATCGCCTGTCGTGTAAATATTCGAATTTTTAATTTGCGGTGCGCGGAAGGACCTTTTGAGAGGACTGATAGAGATGAGGAGATAAAAAAAGATAAATGTAATGTATATGTATAGATAAGATTTATGTGAATATGAAATTATTTATACTTATTTATCGGTAAAAAGCTTCGATTGTGTCCAATGTTCTTATAAAATTTAGATGAAGACTATTTGAAAGAATAATAAAAAGGCATACTTTTTTAACCAAAATCAATGTGCAGTCTTGTTTTTATTTAAATACCTGTAATAAATATCGACGGCGGAAAGCAGAAATGTCGTATCTCGAAAATCCCTAAAATCAATGAAATACTAAGTTTAGGATACTCAAGTTAACTGTGTCGAGTAAGGTTTAAAAAGAAATATAATATATATACATAGGATAAATACGTCCCAAATTTCAACTTTCTATCTTTATGAATTTTTGAAATCGTTTTTTGGACGTGATGTAAAGTTGGAATGTTTGAGATACGACAAAATCTCTTTCTATCGACGATATACTCCTTAAGTATAAAACAAACAGATGAACACAAAGAAAAAGTATTCTTCAAATCAAATCAAATCAAAAAAAAATTACAACAATAAGTAATATACTCAAGTAGTAGATCCAGGACAACTTGTGGAATTCCATTATATATACTCATGGCCATGAAGGATTTTTTTAACTTTCGGAGACGAAATCGAGGTGTTACAAGCTTATTCTTATTTCTAGTATTTACAGTGTACTTTAAAACTTACATCTATCTAAAACATAGGTAACGCTAACGCCAACGTATACTAACGGTAACGCTCCCCGCGTTACCGTTAGTATACGTTGGAGCTTTTCGGGGGGAGATTAGAAAAATAGAGAAAGAGAATTTATCGTTACTTGGTTATTAATATTTCATAATAAAGGAATTCTTCTTTTCTCGTAAAGGGCGGTGGTAGTTCCTAAAAGGTTGGGAACCTATAATCTAACGCATCATCACTGTAACTTAATAAAATAATCATATATTTTGCGATGTAAAGTCTTGAAAGTCTTGAGATGTAAAGTCTTCTACAGCTGCAATAATTCGTAATTCTATATAATATACCATGCCAGACTGAATTTTAACTTAAATACCAATATTAAAATCCTCTTTTAAACGCTTGATCCGTGAATATTATTTAAAGGAGTGTCTTCCGTAAGTTTTCTTTTTCTTTTCGTTAGATTGATGTGACAAATATATGTATATACTACTCTGTCAAGAAAATAACGGGAAAAGATCAATAATACACAAAGTGTTTGTTATTCATCCAAATTTATTTTATCACCTTCAAAGTATGCTCCTTCAGAAACGATACACTTACGGCAACGAATAATCCAATCATCAAAACATTTTTTAAACGCTGTTTCCGGAATTGAGTTCAGTTCTTGCCGCGAATTCTCCTTT
>DWHQ01000081.1:0-19676 GCA_018247955.1 Eurytides marcellus marcellus | reverse complement strand
TCCATATAAAAGAATTATAATGTACACACCTATCCAATTATAGAACATTTGATCTCCTTATTTAACGGTTTGCTGGAGGAAAACTCTTATTAGGGTTAAGCTCGCCTTTGTACATTTAATTATTTAAAATCCATTTATGTGTTTCAAAAATGTGTACAATAAAGTATAAATAAATAAACGGACAGAAACTATTGTATTCTTTTTTGTAATATAATTGTGTTTATTAAGTCCAGTAAAGCCTATTTGACGTACGTTCAAGTAATATCTCAGAAAACAATTAAAATCGTTCAGTTGTCGTGGACATAAAATTAAAAGAGAAAAAAAAGAGTAGAATATCATAACCGTAGAATATCAAATTTGAAATTGAATTTTGCCACATATTAAAGTCATTTTAATGTTTTAGAATCCGTCTGGCAATGCACCATGTCTTTGCTAGTTATTCTAGAGTGTAGTAATGATATTCCAGCTATTACTACTATATGCTACATGATACAAATATGCAGCAGAAGCTACTACGTGGCTCTAACATTGATGCTACATGGCTGCTACATCGAACTAAAATCGCTGTTGAATGGGCTGGTGCGAACCATGGGCAGGGGTGATCACTTACTATCAGATAAGTCGCGTTTGCCTCTTTTCCATAAAAAATAAATAAAAAATTTGAACTGTTAGTTTAAAACACTGAGTGATTCAGTGTTGTTAATAGTCGTGAGAAGCGTTTGTGATTGCATTATTTATGACACCTAATTAAATAAACTGTTTATATATATAATGTCTAAACAAAATAAGCTTCCACACGATGAAACGTGGTAGAAAGAGTGCTGTCCGGCTTGCATAACTCATAATATGATATATACTTTTATTTCTTTCTTAAAAGGGATACTGGATATAGCTCAGAAAAGGTCGAGGTTACATCATCACCATGACCATATATGATAAATAACACTGTTAAAGTGCTTTTTACAAAATACGTGGAGGACTAAAATGTATTGAAATAGCTCAGAAATTTCCCCTTTCTTTCTATTTTTTCTTTCTATTTAAAAAACGCTGCCCTCGTTGTAAAATAGAAATATCTTGTGTTACAAGGGCTATTTACATACATAAATTTCACACGGACATACGCCCAGATCCGGAACAATTATCTGTAGTTCATACAAATATTTGTCCCGGGTGGGAATCGAACCCACGACCCGCGACGCCGAAGTCAATAGCTTTGCAACTGCGCTAAACGGGTCATCAAACCCCCTACATGCTTTAAAATTTTACATAGATCTCTGAAAATTTAAAAGAAAAAACTTTCTACCTTTTTTTGGAGCTTTTTCCTGGCCCTTTTCTGTACAGGTCTTAATTTGTTAACAGAATGCAGGTTTAGACTTTGGCTATAAGTACTGATCATAATTAAGTAAAGTTATCGAAAAGTGCTAATTCTAATGTTTCATGAATATCATCAGTTCTTCTTAATCCACTACAGAATATAGGCCTGCCCAATGGCACGACACTGAGCTTAATTTTCAGTCTTCTTTCTTTGTTGTTAATAAACGGTTGCCGACATTAGATATTAAACAAGCTACTAGAAGACTTCGTCACTGTGTTTTACTCAGTGAATGTATTACTGAAACTTAATTCAACATCAGAAGGTCGTCTGCGAGGAAATAGTAAGATGAGAAGTATTTGTACTCCAGCTATGTGTTTATTAAGTAAGTTGTGTCCATATTCAAGGATGTACAATTTTAGCAAAACTTCTCCTGTTGCGGCTTGAATCCCAAACAAAATTTTACCGCCTCCGTTTTTGCCTGTAGACACTCGTAACAACTTTGGCATTATACATATGTGGTAAACTATTTTGTAGAGTCCGCCCACAAGAGAGCATTGCGAACTATTTTGTCGCAAATCAGTAAAGTGCAAGCATAATTGTATGTAGTGTAAATGTACCATTTTGAAAGGTATTGGAGGTATTTCTGGAGAAATTACTAAGCACAGTGATAAAACAATAGATGGTTACATATCTGCATATGGCACACATATGCATTTTGCTGACATGGGCAAGCGTTTCGCTTAGACTTCCAAATTGGTTGGGTTGTCACTTTATTTTATATTTATACATTTTCGTATTACTGCTAAAGCAAATGCACTCTTGTGGGTTTGTGAACGTTGAAGATGAACATGAGCGATGATAAATATAATATCAGATTCCTTACCCTTATAATGATATAAGTGTGTCATAAACATCAAAGTCCAGGTTTCCGCTGAACGGTGTCTCGTCAAATATCTTGTATTTTATTGTGTAGTAGTACTATCGTCACTGCAAGCAATGAGTCCGTTCCGAACGGGGGACCGTGAGCCCGAACAAATATTTGTCCGGTTAGTTGGTGTCGCGGGTCGAGATTATAAACTTTATCTCGTCGCGCCTAATTTTGACCGTCACGACACCGACCATGCACCGACGGACAAACAGCGCCTATTTCATTATCAATACGAGACTTGATTAACAAGTTTTACGAGAGGTGGTAAAAGAATGATGTAAATTCAATATTATCACCTAGGCTCCAATTACCTTACAATTAAATGTTTTTAAATTATGCTGGCTCCCTGGTGCTTCTCCGGATAAGTCGCTTGGCTCTGCGCTGAGGTCACATAAAGGTTGAAAATCTTATATCTCTGTGCCTGGGCACGGGTAATTACGCTGACATTATTGCCCTGTAAACTGGAATACAGTAGAGCTTACACGTTATTGCTTAGTGGTAGAACAACTAACAAAGTGATTGGAACCACACAACCTTAAAGTTAAAGCTACTTAGAATTAGGAGAATATCGGCCACTTGCGACTGTGTTCCAGTTTGAATGACAAAGCGCAATTACTGGGTATAAGGCATACCATCTCGCATCTTTGGGTGAGAAGGGCGGCGTAAAACCAAGCAGTTTTGAATCGCGTAGTTCATAATAATGAATAGCACATTATTATTTCGGGCGAGAATGTTACTTTCAATCCGTACACGGTGTGACACGTCACTTAATATCCTAAAAAAAGAACAAAAATTGGGTCAAAAGCAAACACGCGGAGTACGACCTACCACTGCTCTTGCGTTAAGATACGTAATAGAGGTTTGAGATGAACTCTAGGCGATCTTCGTAAATTTCATTGTGCTTGTACTATTTACTTGTACATTACATACTTGTATATTGTATTGTAATATATAAATACTATCATACAATATCTTTGATTCGATTTAAATATCGTTTACAGCGTTAACGTTTCGGTTTATGTCAGTCCGAAAAGTTAAGCCGAATTGGCTTAATCTTTAATGAGGTAATAGTTTTTACACCTGTTTTAGAGAAACCAGAGCTATAAAAAATAATAATGGCAACTTGAGGCCATGCAACTAGAGGTAATTTTATATCCGTTGCTAGTAATGCGATAAAGGGTATATTTTACTGTATGTAATTTTTAACAGATAATCTAATATCAGATCTAGGCAAATCGGTATCATTGTGATATCATACATTTGTAGTGTAATATATTTATATAAAGCAGGTAACACTTTAATAACGTAACACCCTAATGGTATGGGTTAAAATCTGGAAACCGACCATACGATATATGGCAAATTTATCGTCAAAGATACAGAGCATATTAATTATTAAAAAAAATATTTATTCTCTATAGACAAGTTAAGAAAGGAATAAGAGTTACAAGGAGCGGAGTACTGTCGAAGTGTACTGCATATTTTTGTGTTTACACTAGTGGTAGGCGTTTCTGTCAGAAGATTAAAATGCCTACTTCATCTCAGGCGTTGTGAGTGCCTATTAGCAATTATCAGTTTTGCTGTTGAACAAGCAGATCAGCTTCCTGATCTTTTAAAAACTTTCATAAATACTCTCTTTTTAATTAATTTAGGTTTTGGATTTCCAAGTATAACGGTGATTAAGAAAGACATGGAGCCAGTTTTGAGAAGTCATTATGTTAAGGCGTTTGTTAGGTTATGATCGTTGTTCGTTCTCGGTCTGATAAAGTACTGCTAAGTGAGAAACAATCTGTGCGTTCACAAAGAATGAAGATGAAACATAATTAAAATCAAGTACCGATCGAATCCCATTTCGGTCACAAAATTGGATTTTTGTTATCTTGTAAAGGTGATTAGACCGAGATCGGAGGAAGAACCAACTATGAGCGTAATCAACGCCTTAACTCTTCATGTTCTTAGCCATCATTATTCCAGGAAGTACAAAATTAAATTTATTAAAGTGAGAGTAATAATGTTACTTTTACATTTCGTATCCTTATAAATCAGGTGATAAAAAACCAACAATGAAATTACAATCACATGTTCATAGAATAAGTGATTTTAGTTACATAAAAATACAAAGTTCACATACATATCCATAGTTTTATTACTTCTTTCTGCTCCAACATGTTTTCTCGCATCGTTTGATTCCTCGCATACATTTATGGAGACAATCCAAAGTGCCACTCTGGTGCCACTCTCCTGGTGCCACTCTGTCTGCGAAGTCGAGGTCCGATGTCGCTGTGAACTTTTTTTAGATGTAGAAAAAATTGGCAGCCCCACGTTACACGAGTATCTGACGGCCGGTGTTGTCGCTCAGCTTTGATGATGTTTTTGCAGTAATATATATAATGTTCTCGCGCAAAAAATAAGAGCGATGCCTTTAATATCGAGAAATGGGGGGCTGGAGGCAGGTTTGAAGTATTATGAAAGACAAGATTATATTAGAAGAAAAATATATTTTTAGTGTTGCTATGTTTGAAGAATATGTATTCTACGTCCCTTAGAGTATTTTTTTAAGATATACTCATTTTAGAGCTAGTATAACTTATAGTTTGAAATCAACATGGAGTAAATGCTGGTTACTACGTTTATGCTTGATATAATAAATGGCATATGATATGTTAGTGCTATATACAAAAATATTTCTCCTATTTATTTTCCTAAAAACTTATGTCGTTTTGATACAGTATGTATATAAAATTTCTCCTCTTAGTATCAAGACTTAATGTCTAGTCTCGAGGTAATGCATATCAAAAATTATTAAAGTAAAGGCTTACAGTATAAAATTAATGTAAAGTGAATTGTCAAGAATATCTATCTATACCTTTACTTATTGACAGATACAAATAAAGACATGTTTTACAAGTTCTTAATACGTTATAGAATGTTACGTGACGTTACGCTGTCCCGTATACAAAATTTAAAAACTTTTCAGTGCGCAAACTGTAAAGTATCATCTTACGTGGGTGGAGTTTTAAATAGTTTTAGACAAATTGGTTAAAGACCGACGAGGAGGCAAAAACATATTTTCGATGTCGGCGCTATTTCGCGGAGGGCGTGACTGGGTTCCCCGTGCGACAGATGTCGGGGCATCCGCCCCAAGTTCGAATCCGGGGAGAAAAACTGGGAGGAGGCGTGGTGGCGATAAATTTTGTCAAAATACACCCGAAGCAAACACTTCCCGATCCCCATTAGGATGACAGAACAAATCAGTTTAATTTGTTAACGGCCGTTTAAAATCGGTGTCATATGTCTGAAGGTATCGCCGACTGAATAAATTGTTCAGTTTCACCCTCACTAATTGCCGATGACAAATATCGTTACGGGCAGCGCACATGTCCCATAACGTCTTAGAACTCTTTGGGATTAGAGAAGATTTACCGTGAAACACGTCGCGAGTGATTATCGACGTTTAAGGAGTTTGGTTGTTGAGTTTTTATTTATAATCTACTTCAAGATGTGGCGGGAAAACGATTAGATGGGGTTAATTTTATACGGTGCCACTTATAGCTAGCTTCCGTATTTAGATCGTAGAGTTACGAACGATTTCGGAAACATGTGTAGGTTTCTAAATTTTGGACTATGATAAAGTCGAAACTGTTTTAGTGTTTATGCGTTTGGGATACTTATCTTTTATGTGGTGCGATACTTTTAACGAACTGGGAAAGTAACACCTGGTCACAATTGCAATATAAAGAATAAACATGAAACTATACATCTCAACGAAAAAAGTTATCAAATAGGCTAATAAAAATCTTTATGTATATTCCAAAAGTTGCATAAAAAAAATAGATTCCATTACCGTTTTCCCCTTTCGATGGTGCCGTTACAACAATGGTTTAGCTCGCAAAGTTAACGAGAAACAGATCGCACGTATTGGCAAACAAAAAGTCAACATTGCAAACAAACAGTATTGGTGAAATGATTGATAGTGGCTGGCAGATGGCGCTAACCCCTTCCTGCGGCCGGACCATCTGTCGACGGGAGATCTGTGGTCATTTGGTCACCATCTTCACCCCTTTGCAGTTCTTGCTGTCATCCCGGGAAGGAATCGATTTAACGCGTGGTTGACTTTTGGAAAATCGACGGACGTATACTGTCGCTGATTGTAGTATGTTGTTGTATTAATGATATTGTTATGTTCCGCCAAAGCTTAAAAATTTAACTAAAAATGGAGGTTTATACGTTTATTATTGTCATAAAACTACCAGGTCACGTGGCTGCCGCTTCCATGTTTTAAAAATTTTCAATGCAGATATCTTAAATATAATTTTATATTTCAGTCTAGTGTGGGTTAAGGTTACTTAATCGAATGTCACAATTTGTCGTTCAATATTTTGCCTTATCTAATATAGTTTACCTTACTAATAGCGATAAAATAAATAAATAATAAATAATTGTGACCCAAAATGTCCCATATGGGCAAATTAAATAAAGAACCTTTAAGATTACTTCCAGACTTTTTGTTAGATGTTTTAAATTTTAGTGGCAGTAAACTTCGTTGGTCGTAATGTTTAGGAAAATGCGAAAGTTTTCAAAGTACCTAATTAATGAAATAAGAAAACAGCAAAGAGACGTATTAATCGGTTCACAAGTTTAAGAGAAGATAACGAAGCTCATCTCATCATTATATCTACATCGTGATTAAGTTTCAAAACGTAGACGTTATTAAGCATTTTGAAAAAATTTAACTAATCATTTTGCTTTATCCGATTCGTTAACTAAAAACTTTTAAATGATGTATGTACATTTATATTTACTTTATTATAATGTACTTTTAAATGATATCAAATCTAATCTAGCTTAGATTGCAAGTCGAATCAGCTACTAAACCACCACCTTTACCTTAAAACAGCATAAGGCTTTTATAATTTAAGCTTTTATATTATTAGCCTGGCTTTACCATATCATCCAGACACGACATTAACAGCAACAATACACATCGGAACACATTCGGAACGAAGCACAATATTACATCGCCGTACTCGTTTTATTTGCCACCGTAAAAGGGAATAACAGCTCTTCAAAGAGACGCCGCGGCGCACATGCCACGATAAATCTTTTCATTTTTATGACAAATTGTTCTCACCGCCGTCACCCCCCGAACGGTATAGAACAAATATGACATAACGGCCCCGCGATCGCCGATACCGCTATTGTGTAAATATAGTGCATTCGTAAACATAAACACGCCGTTTGTTGCGCGACACAATATTGGTTTATAGTAACTGCTGTTAAACAATGCGCGGATTATTTATGGTGTCCGATGTCGGCTGCGACGAGGAGGCGATACTATTTAAACACCTATTATAGCTTTGTCAGAGAGACGAAGGAGAAAAAAATTGGGACAATTGCTTTAACGACTTTTGAACAAAACGAGATAAGCGGTATGACTAATGTTAACCGGGTATGGAAATTTTTTAGGTATACTTGACTTTAAAATTCGGATACGTTACATTAATCAGTACAACTGTGTCCTAAGATTTGCTTATTACAGACATTACACTTGTCTGAAAACGTTACTTTGGTATAAGTATACAACACAGTTAATTCAACGTTAAAAGTAACATTGTAGATCCAGACCAGCTTTCAATCACATTAGTACAATTAAATATATACAAAAAGGCTATTAGGCTATTTTAGTATTTTTACATGTCTGCATATGATACGCTCATTTTTAATTGATTCCATATTTATTATTTAAAAATTGCCTAAATATTTATGAGTATTTTTAATGAAATTTTATTTGAATATCTTGATGAATGCGCTTATTATATAAATTAAATAACACCACAAATTATATAACCTACTTCGATATGATACGTGCAAATAAACCGACATCAATAGACCGCATTGTGCGCGGGATAATATAAAATTGAATTCATCATCTAGAACGGTGAACATTAATATCGTCCCCGGGTTCGAATCTAATATTCTAAGCACTGACAGGCCGTTTGTATAAAACGTTGACGCGTCACGTGATATATGACGCAGACAACAATGGCGGATCACAGCGCTCGCAGGGCGTGCGGTGCGCGGGGACCTATCCTAATTATAATATTATGACTTTACATTTCAACGAAATAACGGTAGCGAACGTATTAAATGCTACGCTTCATAATTCCTTTGTTCTTTGGAGAATTTTACATATATATCTATTACCTTCTATCTATCTAAACCATAATAAAATTGTGAGGGTTGAAATAATGTCTGTGTGGATTACCAAAAAATATTGACAATGGCGGGATGAATACATTAAAACTTATATCGCTGCATAGTTGCTACATAACTTAATAAGCGGCTATCTAAATCTGAATTTTCGCTTCAAAGTGTACTGAATAACGAATTTATTTTGCAAAACCCATAATTATAATCACTTCTAAAACAAATGGTAACAACACATGCATTGGTTCTCCTGACTCGAGTTTCATTATATACAATTTAAATAAAGCCAGCTACTTAAACTCACTCGACCACATTTCATTGAATTTACAAGATTTTTAAACAGAAAATCATTCACTAACTTCATTATTATTGGTTTATTTCAAGTTTTGCGATTGTTTAACATAAATAAAAAAAATTGTGAATAGCCAAGCTATTTTTACGTTTTATATTTTTTTATTCGCAAACATTGAACAAATAACAACATGTCGTATTAAAATAATAGAAGGGAAACAAGGGCAGGAGAACACCAACGCCATAATGTTTTTGCCACCCTCGCAACGGATAGTGGGTGATATTTCGTAATAGCCATAAAATCTGTATTACCGCTAATATATTTATGGCGGTATAGCTCCCACTAATATTTATGCAAATTGAAAATATACAGAACAGTGTCGTTTACGCGCGCCTAATCCCCCGCGCGAAACGAAACGACATATGTCAGAAATGACATTTCTTTTTTTTTTAAATCGTATTACAGCCGGTGTTTTTAGTCAAAAATATTTTGTGTATATGATATATTTCTTTCGATACCGCTTTGAAAATAAAATAATAATGTTTAAACGTTTATTTTCCTACTATTTATTTGTAATTATCTTTCTCGTCTTTTTTATATTCTTATTCTTGTTTTTTATATTGTCGGATCGTTTTAATCTGTCGGTGTAGAAAATTGTATTAAAATAGTAAGCAATAAATGATATTATATAAACAACCTATGATTATAGTTACAAGGCACCTAAGATACATGTTTATCCTTTATTTCTTTTAAATAAATTTTACAAATATCCAAAATTCGACGAAATTTATAAAAGATTTGTTTTCTTCGAAGAAAGTCATACTCAGTACAAATATTTTTTTTAATGAAATAAAATAAATTGCAACAGAAAACTCTAGTAAATTTTTTCGCATTTACAAAACAAATGTTGGATTTAACGATCAGTTAGTTTACGAGACCCCATCATAAGGTAATATGATTTGACCGTGTGGCGAAATCGCGTCGCCCCAACCCACTTGTCATCGCAGTGGATCTGGAGCGAATAGGAAAAGTAATTTGTGTCCATATGGGAGCTGTGATTGCCTTCTGAACACTTTCACCCTCGACCGGCGGCGGAATGGTCTTTTGGTGGCGAATTACCCGCCCCCGTTTCATTTTCTCGGATCTCTCCTAACGTGTTATAAGGTACTTTGGACAATGCGGTTTCTTTAGGGTTGAAAATAGCTTTTTGCGGTTACTTAATGATGCTATGGTTCTGTTTCGTTATCTGCCATGATTTGTAAATATTGTTGATTAAACGTAAGATATTGTTGTACTTGTTTTTTATTGTACATGACAGAAAAAAAAAAAATATAATTGCTGTGTAATTTTTCTCTTCAATAGTGATATTTATAAATTTTACCAAATATTAGAAATATAAATGATCTCACTAATAAAAATAATAATAATGAAAAAAAAAAAACAAACAAAACTCGCTAATCTACATTAAATACAACTGACAGCTCCCCTTCCCGCCAACAAAACGCACCACAGATTACTAATAATTTTATGGGTCTCTTTACAAGTCTCAGGTGGTCGGTAATTTGCCTGCGGTTGAAGGGTTGCATTTGATTTATTCCGGCGGTAACGCGCGCCTTGGGACGCACTATCCTGCCTCAGTACCTCGGTTGGACCATAATCACTAACTCATCTAGTTTACAACCAACTTGTTTGCTTGTTTAGAACCACGCGATTTACGACGACATTTTTGCATTAGAATGCTGGCAGATTGTGATTATTTTAATGTAATTAAAATCATCTTAAAAATGTTACATGAGTTTGAGAATTTTGCTATAATATTCAGATCGTGTTATGAATATTGAAAAAGAATTTATGATTATTTTATATTGTTTATTTTGTTACTAGTGTTCTGATTGAAAATATTTTTTTTTTTGCCAATAAAAAAGCCTTGTTTGTCGATATTTCTTATTTTGCCTAGCGATAAAAAGAAAAAAGTTTCAATTTCTGGCAACTAATCTTTATCTATCTTTTATAAGTTAAAAACGGTAGATGTTTGTCAATACAACTCATCGACACAAGCACTCTCTCTTTTTCTTTAACGTAAAAAAAATTTAAATGTTTTATTTCGCATATTTTTGCACATCGTCGTCGTCCGTTTTCGGAAAGATTCAGACTGAAAAAAATGTGCTGTGTCTGTTAGTTGGAAATAAAAGTTAAGTTTCCCTTTGTCCAAAGTTTATGCTTTCATTTACGCTAACAAAGAAATAACATAGTTAAGGAAAAATTTCCTGTGAAGGCGAGAGGTGGCCTGACCTTGAAACCGCCGAATGCCTACGTGGCCAATAAACATGCGCGCGGAATTCAGCGGCGCGTGTGTTACGTCGCACCGCAACAATAACGTAACATGAAAAATTTCCAGACGCCCGCATCAGACTGATAAATGGCTTCCGAAAATCCAAAAGGAAGTTACAGCTTACTCGGGATTTGGTCTAGAACCTCTCACGTCCCATAACTGCTGCACTCCGCTTTATTACAATTACCATAAGCCCCAAAGTCCCGCACTCCACGCGGCCCGTGGATGACTTCATCGTTTTGAACCTACTTGCGAGCGTAGTAAGACTGTTATTGCTTGAGTGAAATAGAAACCGCGTGTGTGCCGAACTCCCGGCCCGTGTCAAGCCATGTTGACATTTATTACCCATGGCTTAAGATTCAAGTTTCCAAGGCGCGGGCGGAGAAGAGAAAAGTTATGCGCGGTTCGTGCTCCCCGAACGGTCCACTCTTTACATTTATGTGTACGATATGTCGGCGGCTATTTGGAATACTAATTGGGGACGCCTCGGGACTTGGGAACGATGCTATTTACTTTTTCATACGAAAAGTTAGAAGATACCCCGCGAGCCCTATGATTCCGCTCTAAATAATATCGAAACTCGAGATTTGATTTCCGCGTGCCCATAGACAAAAGCGGGTCTAGGAAATGTTTTAACATTTTCACGATGGTTAGAGCGTGAATAGGGAACCAACAAACCGCAAAACGATGATGAATCGCGCCGTATAGTAGGGTAGGTGAGCGAGATGGGAACAGCGGCCAGCCGTCGGGTGGAAAGGGATAGGCTGGGGGAAATTAGCCGACGCTCCCGTGAACTTGTGTAGGTTTTCAATGAAGCCTCTTTACGGTAGGTAAAATAGGAACGGATCGCACCTAATCCGTCGGCCATTTATAACTTACACGCCATTAATTTGAGTGATAATTCACATGCGGCGGTGATTGGCCGCGGATGGGTATGAAAATGCACGTGTTTTCAAAATATCTCTTTCTTATATCATATATTAGTAATTAGCCATGCTATTGTTAAAATTGGGTTTTAAGGACCCCTTTTGGAAATAAATCCGCGATTTCGGCTTTGGTCTATTTCTATTTGACATGACGGGTCACATCTAATATATTAATATATTAGAACAGTATTATCCAAAAAGTATTTTTATACCGGTAGAGTCTTTATTGTACAAACTGCCTTCCAGGTTATATCATATATACATATATCAGGTTCTGCGTGGAACTATGTTACTAGGCATGTTGCGTGTTACCAGGCACACGACTCTAAATTCCTGTTCGTCCCATCACTATCTTTAAAAAAATCCCTACATCGCGTTATTTACTACTAATCCATTGAGATCACTCTTCAGACTGTCCGTGATATTTTACAGCGGTGACAGGTGACAGGTGAGAAGATCTTAAGCCAAGCCACTTGCCCGGATATCGCGGTCTAGGCGGACAACGTCGACGTTGTTAACAAACTCGACCGGAAACGGCCACTCGGACGAGCTTCCGCGGCGGTTATCAGGATTATGTTATTAAGCAGACGCCTAGATCAGCCGCGGTGGTCCCCGGCCGCGGGATTAACGCGTCCATTTTTATTTCTGTGTAGTTTAGTTGATACGGGTAACTAGTCCAAGTTGTGGGGTCCGAAGATTTTATCATTAGCGTCGTTCTCCCTTATCTTCGGAGTGCGTAAGATTTCTAGTGCATACGATTTTCATCTTTTTAAATATTGCACTGGTTCAAATGGTCAACCGGCCAATTGCTTTTGCGTTTTATGGTTTCCCTATACGGAATAAAAACTTTTGTGTGATGCACATATAGTTCTTTCTAATATGGATGTGCTTTGCGACAGTAATTGCATGTGACTCAGGCTCTCAGTGATTTAGCAGCCAAGCAGTAATACACTACTTTCAGCGTAATTATTGGGCTAGAGGTGAAGCAACTTATATCTCTGGTTGGTGCGCGCAACACTAAGTCGGTTAGTTGTGTCATTATGGGAAAGCATGTCGCTAGACATAGATTTGTTTGCCTCGCCGCCCAGTTACATAAAAATAGCACAAGGATTTAAGTTTCTAGCGCAGGGGCTAGGCTAGCTAGGAAAAATACCTTTCTTTACTGTTAACAACACTCCTAAAATTCTGATATGGATATGTTAGGTGATATTTGGTACAAGCAAAAAGCGGTGACATCTATGGGCGATGGAAAATATTTATTATCAAATGTACTGCTTGCTGTTGTGTTTAATATTTTTGGGCTAGCTGCCTATCAAGCTAATTAAACAAATAATGCTTAAGATCATTTATACGCGGGTCCGCATTACGTGTTAACCTTTTACTCTCTAGGTTGTAATAGTCCAAACAAAAAAGTAAAACCCGTAGGAACAGTTTCGATTAACAAATATGCATTTACTTCGACTCAAGGTAAACTAAGAAGAATTGTGAAGCAATCGTCATAATGACTTTTACAAAATACAATCCTTTGAATGGAGTAAAATCTCTAACCCAACTTTAGGGTGCGTTTTCATTGATAAGGATCGGAAATGTTAAAGGTGTTTTAACAAAAGAAATAATAGCAGTACCGTATGTGATAGCATTGATTGGTGAATTATTCTATTTCTAAGCGAAATCACGAGATAATAAATAATAAATAAATAAAATAGACAAAAAGATTTTTTTTATTCTTAAAAATAAAAGTCAAATAAATGCAATATTTTATTACACTTCTTGCTTAGTTTTATTTAGTACAACTTGATACAAGTCTCGCGCTTCCACTTTTGCTTTTTGAATTGGAGGAACGCAGACCTTTATCTTTTTATGATATATAATGTGACTTCTAATGGATCTTCGATAGTACAGCAATTAGCGTTTTCTATAAAAAGGCACACACAATATTTGTTCTGTGTGTCGTTTATTAAAAACAAACACAGAATCTAAATCTAATTTGGTAAATTAGGCCTGCCTTATACAGACGAACGAACCGCCTTACAGATGTCGATGTACTTGCTTGCATATCTTTATTTTTAAAGGTGGTCCTTTAAAAATAAATATTATATTATTAATTGTTAGTTTATTTGTTGATTTGTCCATGTTCATCCTAATAAGAGCGTTAAAGATAGTTTTGCTTTTTAGTAGTGACGTAAATTACTTTTTAATATAAAATTTAAAAACAAAACAAGTTGGGAAATGCTAGTTTGTTTTTTTATCGAATGAATGGAATGGAATCATGAAACGCAGTGCACGCGTGAATAGCAGCGAGGCATAGTACGGCATATTGATTTTGTAATATCTCGAAAAATCCAACTTTATACTACAGCCAAAAAACTAATTCAAAAATTCATAACTCATAAATTTAAATCGATAGAAAGTTGGTATTCTGAATGTATTTTTCTTATGTATATATATTAACATTCTTTTTAAATCTTACTTGACACCGTTAACCGGAATATCCTAAAGTTACTACTTCATTGATTGTGGAGATTTTCGAGATACGACTTTACCGCTTTCTGCCGTCGATCTACTAGTTTTCCAAAATGAAAACTGACTTGAAATCAAAACAAACAAAAGAGAAGCCGGTGGCCAGACGTAGTTAAGGATAAATCCCTCAGACAGACATCGTGGAAAGGGAAAACGTAACTGCGGACGTAATGCCGCCGTCGAACAGCTAACGACAGCCCGGTATTGTCCCCGGACGATGTTTTGTCAGACACGATTCCTTCGCTCCGACACTGCTGGCAAAACGGCGGTATTAATCACTCTGTATTTCTCCTGAAGCGCCACTAATTTTCCGCGCTCGCCTACAATCTCCTTCTGTGAATAATGAAGACTTATTTACGCGGGCCGCCCGATGCCTAAAAGCTATTTTATACGACCCCGCGTCGTAAGCAAATGCCTTTACGACTGGAATAACTTGGCGATTGCCACATTTTAAATTTGTGTATATGTATTAATGAATATTGGAGTGTAGTTACTGCTGACTAGGTTTGGCTAGCAACATCGCTCGCGTGTATTTTAATTACGCACATTTCTTACAATTTTTCTTGATTTAAATTCACTATTCTACTCACGTATCTATGCCATTATGCCAATAGTCATATTGATTCCCAGCTCCGTTTTAACATGAACGAATGATAAGAAGAACAGAGGTTATTCTCATCTTAAGGGCCGGCAACGCATTTGCAAGTCCTGTGATGTATATATAAGTATAACCTTAATAATTAAAGTGGTAGGACTCTAGCCGAGTTCTTTTGGGGAAAAAACAAAACATTACCAGTTAATATTTTATCGGGAAGCAATAATGTGTAAGCACTAATGCGTTCTGGTTTTAAAGGCAGTGGTGCCAATTACTGGGCTTAATGATCCTGGTCCCTTGTCATCCAGACATAACTCAGGATGAGCACAACATGGAGCCAAGTGGGTTAGGAACTCCTGTAGTTGACAATACTTTGGCACAGTGCTGTTGGGAAGACGCGCTGTATTATTTTTTAATAATCAACTAAAATAAAATACGTAAAAAAATAGACTGTCTAAGATTTATCTTTATCTATATTTTTTTTTCCAATGAATTTTAAAAAACATAACAACAAATTTATACTTAAGTTCAATCCCGCTGTTCAGTCGGTATCTATAAAACTTGGCGAATTTCGTAAATCGTATTTTGAAGGTCATGAAATTTCGCTCCGCAAGCATCGTGTTCATTAACCAAGTTACGTCACGCCGTCATTCCTCAATGAGCTGTCCTACATCGAGGTATCCCAACAACAGCTGAGTTATTGCCGCGAATGACGTAACTGTGCATGATGTCGCCGGCGTCTGGCGTAACGACGTCTAGTGGAATGAGAAAGGAGCTCAGTGTTGCTCCGGCCTCCTCCGCGGGCGGACGTGTTCGCGCCCTTTTAACGGACGCGGAAACGGGCTCCCGTAATATTGTGAAACGGGACATTGTTAATAAACTGACTCTGCTTTTTTCCTTTCACGTGTGGTTCCAGTGCTCCGATAGAACTCTCTATCGTCGCAGAATTGTGTTCGACCTCGAGTCGATGTTTTCTGTCCGCTTAGTGATCATTTGAATACGGTAAGATTCCATCGCCTCTCGGACGGCTTATTAAGTTCGTTTTCTTTTTCTCGTTCGATGTTTATGCAACAGGAAAATTAATGAAATAAGGTCGAGAGCAAAACGAAGTGTCAGTTTCGCGTCACGTTTATGGTGTGAATATCATTACGCTCTATAGTGTTTGCGATGGGCACAATTTCAATGATAAACACGTTCCTATGGCTTAAATTAGATTTATTAAATTATAATGTGCTCGTGTAGTGCTATTAAGTTACAATTCCGATTACAATAAAACAAACGATGGATGTTTACGCTTATCTCAGTCTCATAAGTATGGGATAATTGTTCAACCATATCAAATTGTTTTATCACTTCATATCTATCAGTTTTGCCTCAATCTTACCTTATCATTGTAAACAATAAGAATCTGCCTTGATATTTATTTCATGTGAAGAATAATAATTAGGTTAAAAATATACATATCGGTTGAAATATTGTGCGTCTAGTACATGAATACGAAAATACCTACTGATGGTTATATAATGCGCACGAAGCCTTCGGTATTTGTTAATAAATCGGATTTAGCACAGTGCTAATTGAACATGCTCATGTGATACTTTACATACGCATAAAAAACGTGCGTTTATAATATTTCAGTATTACCTCTTGATTGAAAATAATAAAACAAATCTCACATATTGACTTAATGTAATAAAGCTGTACAATAATGAGGAAAAATCGTTATAATGTTCTATTACGTAAGCAAACCAATAGGAGACAACTAATTATGCCTGATACGGTAGTACGATATATATATGTATATCGATTATACCTTTTATTTTTATTACGAGTCAGGCAAGGATGTGGCGCCTTAAGACTATTGACTACTACAGTATGAGAGTTGCAAATACGTCCTTCTAAATAAATCTAAATCTTTAAGGACAATACTTGTCCTCAAAGATTTGAGAAGAATCTTAGCCTATTCTCTACCTTAGTGATCCATAAGCAGTATCGGTTTCGAAATATCTTTGGAGAGAACTGGTCACAATAAATTTTTGTCCAAAGATGACTAGAAACGACTTTTTATAAAGCAAAGGCAAGCATTTATGTTCCAGTTTGAAGGAACATGAGAAATAACTGGGCGCATCGCAGATCTATTCAGAATTTGGAACTATTGATCTGTTCAAAATATGCAGTTATCTACCATTATTACCAGGGTTCGATTATTTTTACCTCGACAAATTGTTTTTCAAATTAAAGTTTTAAGTAAACTTTTACCTCTTTATAGGTCTTCCGTACTTGGATAACGACTTAGTATTGATACTAAGTCGTTTGTAGTTTTTCCGGGATAAAAATGTCCTGTATTATATTTAGCAAAGGTTGGTGTCGTGATATCACACCGACACTCCATTGCTAATATCACATCACTATAAAAAAAGGAATCCAACAAACAGACGTTTGCTATTGATTGACATGAAAACAGCGTAAAATCCGAACAAACGGAGTTGTTTTGTTTCGTGTCTTGTGTCTGATTAATAGAGTTCTCGACTCGTCGGGTTTACAAGCTGGTAACTGTGTTTGCATTCGTAATCGCTTTAACCGACCCCTACTCTGATCCAATCAAAGACATCTGGACGGACTAAGGCGCCTTGGAGCGATTCAGTAGTCGCATTTACAAACTAGGAAACTAGGTAAGATCTTACCAGCTGAGCATATGGCCTTGATTTCCAGTCATTTTTCTATAATGTTCCTCTAGTTTGTTTCAACGTAAAAAGAAAGAGATTGGGGCTGGCCCAATCTTTTACAAATATGTCTGCGAAAATCATTTCCATCCATCGCTCCGCTGTCTGAGTGATAAATAAGCAGACAGAAAAGCAGAGTAGAAGAAAATTAAACAAATTTACTTTTATTGATATCCATTTCGGGTATTTTTCGGTGTTTAATTTTATTTCAGTAGAAAATTAGCTTCTTAATTAAGCTACATATTACAATCAACGTAAAAACATCGATATTTTGGCTTCATTCCTTCAAGTTTCCGGACTTATTTGTTCTTCCAGAAAGTATTTTTACTTTTGAAAAAGTTACTATGAAGTTAAAATACGTGGTGACAAACAAAACCAGCTTAGCGGAAGCAGCTTGCTGGGGAAATATTTTAACCAATTTCAAAGAAGATGGCAATACAATCCATATGTTTGTAAATTATATAGAATATTTCCGATTGTTGGTCTATTCTGGCTTAAAAATTTTATGTATATAATAATAATAATGTCCTCCCGACTGATTCCGGCCACGGCGACAGAACTACAATAGATGCCAACTGCGCAGGATATATTATAGTGCATGAGCATTTGCGCAGACACGGGTGCACTCATTCTTCCTTTACTCTCATAACCCACCATTAGGCCTATACCATTAGGCCACGGTGGCAGTTTTATATGTTTACGTATATGTTTGTTTGTTATTCACGGATTTCTCAGACTATTCGGTTTGAAATATTTCATTTTGTTAATTACATATGGATCATTTCACTTGCAAAATAGTTATTAAAGTTTATTTCCATAGTTTATATAGCATAGCAATTTTTAATGTATATTAAAATATAACAATTACTGTAATCTGTATATGTTTATTTCGATATGTCTTATTAAAATTCTAATATTTCACTTATTTTTGTTTTCGCGTATTATTAGTATATTTTTACTCTGAATAATATAAAAATATTTCTTGTGGTCAGATTAAAAAGGAATCCAAGTTTAAATTCCTGTTTTTATGCAAATATCGTACATTCTTGAAATAAAACTATTTGAAGAATTTTATCGCGTTTAACTTGTATTTTAAATTTCCTTAGAAACTAAAGACACGAGTCGACGATTATGTGACAAATAAAACTAATAAAGATAATAGAAATTTGTTTAAGCATTTTGTCTATGCAAATGGCATTGTGACATTGATGATAACGTTGCTAAATTCTGCTTATTTGATATTTCAATAGCAGATCGCCATTCTGATCCGCATTTTCCCATCCTCTTATACAGTAGAATATTGTAACGCTGTATTAATATACAGCGTTACAATATTCTAATTAAAAGTCAGCATATAATTATGCTGACTTTTAATTATTACTAGTAGTGGTAGAGACAACTCGATCGCATTCCGTTGAATTTTATAGTTCGAACCTTTTTAAAGTGTTTCTTATTTCTGTGAAAAAGCACTTGCTTTAGTCATTGAATATTAATTAATTTTGAATTTGTCTACATGTTTCTTATTTTTTTATTTGAATATATTTGCATGATTAAATAAATACTGGTTTTACATGAACAACGTCAACAATAAATGTTTTATTTAAGGCTTGAGTGTCGCATTTTATACGTAAGTCAAAGCGTCACGCACTTCTTTATATAAATCAGTGATTCTAAAATTTTAAGTCCGACTGGCCTGTTTAGTGGACAGTACCCCTGACTACAAAACCGTAGGTCTTGGGCTCGATTCCCACTCAGGACAAAATATTTGTGCGACGAGCTGATGTATTTGCTCCCTGTGTACGTGTGAAATATCTATAGAAATATGCTTAATATATATA
>DWHQ01000080.1:0-19683 GCA_018247955.1 Eurytides marcellus marcellus | reverse complement strand
GTATTATGGGCTGGTTTGTTGGTGTAATGTTTAGTGCTCCTGACTACAGAGCCAAAGGTCATGGATTCGATTCCCACCCAGGGCAAAATATTTGTGCGATAAGCAGAGGTCTTCTTAAGGAGAAGTATTCTTCTGTATCTGGATGTTAATTGTCTATATAAGTATGCATTTAAAACATATAAGTATGTATAAGTTGTCTGGTTACCTAGTGCAGGCTCTAGTTAGCCTAGTTTGGGATCGGATGGCAATTTGTGAGATGTCAAATATTAATAATATTAATTTATTTATTTATTACTTTACCAAGTAGCTGTTTAGTAAACTAACTCGTAAAGCAAGCATATATATGCATTTTATTTATACTTTAAAGTATAATTACTTATATAACTGTATCTAAATTTGCTTAATACTTTTTCCTTAGGATCCAAACTTGAGCCGAGACCACCATTTGTGGCACCCCACGCGGTGTGGGTACGATACTTATGCGAGGTGGCTGAAACGGCAAAGTACAATAGCTTAGAAAAGGTTGAAATGTTGGCAAGCCTCCTTCACAGGTAAACGATTTTATTAATTCAGCTATGGTTTATTTTATTGAAATTACTAACATCAAAAAACGAACCTTAAATAGGCGGTTTATGACTTTGACCCTTAAATATACAATATGTTTAAAATGCAGCACGTTTTTAATCGACTTCTTCTTTTTTATATAATTCAATTATCAATTTATGGTCTTGATGTTGGATTTGATGGATTATGTTTCTGATGTCTGTCTGTAGACTTCATAAAATTTGATTATCGTACAATACTTTTTTGGTACAATGATGTTAACCTTTCGTTATTTCTATTAACATTACTATAAAAAAGTTTATTCTTTGAAGCTCTGTGGCTTAAGACCTTGCGAATAACTGTAGTTATTTTGTTGTTTTAATGATATTATATATTAACGTTTAGAACTTAAAAGAAAGAACAGTTATATATGTATATGTCTCTTATTAGTCTGCTACTAAAGAGGTCAAAAGGAGTATCGAAGCAGACAAGACAACTGAAGTAATATCTGCTGTTTCAGATCATTGCCTATCACTGTTGGCGATATAAGGGATCACATCAACAGACATGTGGAAGCCGCCGGTGTTAGATTTAAGTGAGTAGAGTTCTTAGTATGTTCTTACACACCTGAAATCAGGTGAACCGCTTGTTTCATTATCAACATCTATAGGGTTTAAATTGGTGAACTTTGATGCTTTCCTAACCACAAGAATTCATAAAGTGCCACATAACATAACTCCTCACTCAACATTTGTGAAGTGGATGTCCATTTGCAGTTATCACCTGCCATCAGGTGAACCGCTTGTGTTATTATTAATTTCTGTATTACAAAGTGACATGTTTCTTTTTTCTGGTACAGGCTGTTGTACTGTTGGTTATCACTTGCCATCAGGTGAACTGCTTGCTTTGTTATCAAATTCTGTACTAAAAAGTGACATGTTTCTTTTTTCTGGTACAGACTGTTGTACTGTCGGTTATCACTTGCCATCAGGTGAACTGCTTGCTTTGTTATCAAATTCTGTATTATAAAGCGACGTGATGTTTTTATACCGTCAGTTTTCACTTGCTATCAGGTGAACCGTTTGTTTTATTATCAAATTCTATATCAAATGTTTCTTTTCTCTGCTACAGGCTGTTGTCATGCGGGTTGTCTTTGCTGCAAGGCGACACCCTGCCGCGTTCCCTCGCCCGCAACGTGCTACGCGAGCGTGTCTACAGCGCTTGCCTGGACTACTTCTGCCGCGGTCTGCAATGCCCCTCGAAGAGCGCGGGCGCCCTGCGCGAGGACATTATGTCCCTCATCAGGTTCTGGCAGCTGATGCACTCCGACAAGAAGTATCTCAAGTGCAGCGACATTGGAGGTGGGTGGTACGGGTGGTGGGGTTTACGCAGCGATAAAAGTTTTTAGCAAATAATAAATTGGTAATTTAGTCTTATCTTATCTTGACTGACGTTGACGCTTTAAGCCTATGCGGCTCTGTAAAGCTTCATCGGATCCCGAATCCGTGGAAATGCTAGTTTCCACGAATTGGATTATTTCAAACAAAATCGTTTATTAGCACATATGTATTATCAGGAATGTGATCGGATGGCGGTCGGATCACCTAAATCTAGTAGTTTAGGGTCAATTTGCCAACAACTAAAATAGACGATAAGTTATAACTAATTTGTTTCGAATCCAGGTCTTTGTATTGTCAAAATCCTTTCGACACAGAAATATTACTCGTTAGAGGTGTTCTAAGATTGTTTTTTGAAGAGAAAACGAAAGATCATAAGACCAGACGTATGTTTAAGTGTCGGCTTATTAGATTTCCTACGAAGGTAGAATAAATCACGCTACGAGGTCAAAGTAACACAATATTAATCCGAAGGAGCAACGTCAAGTTGTTTAAGCTCCGTATCTTGAAACAAAGTTATGAAAGCCTCGTAACGAGCGAGAGAATGATGTTATTGCATGGCCCTGCTTTCCTACTTCTTGCAAAAGACAACGTGAAGAAATTCATCCAACTAATAAGAAGCCGACGTTATATCTCATGAACGGATGATGCTGGCTCATAAAAATTCAAGTGTGTAACATACACATACACGGATTTTTATTATCTATATGCTGATATATTAAAAATTTTACTTGTAAACTATGTAAACATATTATCACCAGTTTAAACAAAATAGTATTAAAGCGATAAGTTTCAGAAGAAAATCGAAAAATGTCAAAGCGGTCTGGCTTTTTTAATCATAAAAACTTTGATTAAGTTAAGACTTTTTGCAGAAAAATAATACAGTGTTAACATTTATGACATCGATAATATTGTGATCGACTGTGAGGCATTGTTACAAGAAGTTACTTTGTTGATAGCTCTTACTTTATACTTAGCAAATGCAAATGACATTGATATTATAACCAAGCAAGTCGCTTAGCTTAGGCCATAATTATTACCTACATATAGTCTATACATACATATAAACGAAATAATCTTTGAACTAGATATGCAAAGATTATTTCGTTTATATGTATGTATATAGCCTAACTGCTAAAGTTGTAAAAGCACATAAAAATGTATAACATTATTTTCATTATTTATTAATTAGTTTACATCGGCTAACCTACAACGGCTAGCCGTCCGTTTAGGCATTTAGATCAATCATCTAAGATATTAGTTGTTTTCTTTGTGTGGGAAAAGGATACGTACTCTACATTTTATCTAAACGGTTTAGATTACACTTAGTTTTCCTAAAGAATAAGTTAAACTGTAATAACTGGTATCTTTAATTAAGTACCAGCTTATACAATCATTAGGAAATAACGCTACGCTCCAAGACGCAATTATAGCTGAAACAACTTCAAAGGAGCTCATTATTTAATACAGTAACATGTTACCCACGTTATATAAACATAATAACGTTAATAAAAATATACGCTATTTATTACACATTACTCACACAAGACAACATGCACAAAATTAAAATAACACAGCGTGCCATGGAGCGAAGCATGTTGCTCATTTCTTTGGTCGGTAGAGTTCCTAATGCGGAAATTCGACAAAGATCACGCGTGTTTGATGTAAGACGACGCATTACAGAGCTCAAGTGGAGGTGGGCGGGACACTTGGCAAGACTGACCGATGGCAGATGGGCTAAGGCGGTAACGGAGTGACGGCACCGGGAAGCAAAGAGTCCAGCCGGCAGACCACCAGCCAGATGAGGCGGTGACATCATTAGGGTCCAGGGCAGGACGTGGTTCCGATTGGCGCATAACCGGAAAGAAAGGTGTACTAGAGAAGAGACTTTGTCCAGCAGTGGATCGATACAGGCTAATTTGATGATGATGATAATTACACATGCAAAAAAATTGATCTCATAATTTTCTAGACAAGTGCACCGATCAAATTATTCAAATTAAATCTCTTTAAATTTAAACCGTAAAATTATCTCTTATACAAATAAAGTTAACTTGTACTTAACAAAAGGTAAATGAAACAAAATTTTTATAAAAATACAACAATTAATGTATTTTGGTCAAGTATTCAGCCCATATACGACTTACTCAAAGTAGAAACAACAACCCAAAGTCATAGCCCACCACGGAATTCGAACCCATGACCTCCGATTGGTAAATTACCTATGTCGCTAGGCCACGGAGACAGTTAAAATAAAAAACACCATTTTTTTTTTAAATAATTCATCAAAAATCGAATAGAATGAAATATTTCAACATTTAGATGAATGTTGAATAGAAACATTAATGTATGTATATAAATATCTAAATTTCCTTAGATAAATATATATTTTATAAACATTATTATTACAATATAGCAATGTTTATAACAATCTTTAAAAACACTACCAGAAATATCTTGTGTTATAAAGATGTTTCACATACATAAATCTCACACAGACAAACGCCCAGATCCGGAAAAATTATCTGCACTTCATACAAATATTTGCACTGGTTGGGAATTGAACCCACGACCTGCGACACCGTAGCCTATAGCGTAGCAAATGTGCCAAACGGGTCACCAAATATCAAATCAATACGAAAACAATAAGCCCAAACGTCTGAAAACTAGTTCTATATGAGACACTTATAAATAACACAAAGTCGAATTCTTACGATAAAACCTAGTAACCTCGTAGCATAATGTATTCCTTCTACATTAAGCATGCTCGAATTACATTGTGCACAAGCCGTAACAAGGATTCCCTCCAGTATAGAAGCCATAAACTACATTAACAAGACATTTTATGCCCAGGAACGGAGCGTGCGTGATAGCCTGGAAGGTTCCACCGCTTGCGTAACGCTCTATTGTTCTCATCCTACCGACTTAGGAGATTGGAAAGAAGTAGGCATTCCTTTTTAACAATCAATGAAACTCTGGAACTGCGGCATTTACGATTTCCTTTGAGCGAACACTCGAGGGGCTTCCTAAACCGGTATTGGATAAGTGAATATCGGGGTATCCCGTAACGTATAATATCACAGTAAAAAGCGGATCACTCACGATTTGGGAACATACGGTTTTTTTGAAATTCTTTATGCAATATTAAAATTATAAAGTACTAATACGGTCTGGGTATAGAGATTAATTATATAGACTTTTATAATTAATCACTTACATACTTGATGTAATGATAATATTGTTATTAATACATTTTATTTATTTTTTATTTTATTAAACATACTGCCATTTTGAACCTATCCTGTAGTTCAAAACCTAGTCCTATAGATCCTCCTATCAGTCGCAATACATTTTGAAACATAAATCCTTAACAAAAAACAAAAGAGATGCGGGGATGCCACGGACCCTTGGTCCATCTCATCTTAAATCTACATCAAAATGGCACAAATACACAGTCCACACTGATGGACTCATACCCGCACCTTTTAATTACTTCAGCTGCCTCCGTTGCTACCTCGGTTTCGACCGAAGTACCCTGGAATGAGAGCTACCAATGTGTGTACTCAGGTAACTTCCCAAACAATAGCTTTCCTTCTCTCCCGAGGAATCAGAGTTAACCCTTTGAATCTATTGCCATCACCACGGAAAATGCCAGACGGCTCTCAAATAGATGGAATATTAATAGAAACTAGAACCCCACGGATGGCTTTTGGAACAGCGTTGCAGCAAAATCGGCCAGCGCTTTGTTGACCAATCATGTTGTAACTTAAAATGACTCGAAATTTAATTTTGTTTAAATTTTGTATTCACTTTCATATGAAGAAATGGGGAGAAAGGTCCACCTCTTAAACAAATGTAATCTAGGGAAAGGATGGAATCAAAATACAAAGAAAGACACCTTACGGAATTTTAAACACTCTCTTTATGGTAGGCGGTTAATATAATTTGTATTAACCACCACGAAAGACAAAACAGCTCGCAATAACTCCACTATTAAAAATTCCACTAATCGAATTCTAAAATGCGGATTAATAGAATTACCTAAATTCCAAGGTATTGTTACCGACTGCTACATATTTAAATGTAAAGAAATAGATGAGAATAAGAGGTTATGTAACAAAATAAAAAGACGGGGTCTGTTGCCTCCATTACCTTTCCGACACATGTCGCTGGATCAATAAAAGTCGTCTTCAGTCCATATAGCACCTAACCTGTAAATTTTTATTTATCATTAAGCTGTATAATCCCATGATTAAAAACATCTACCGCTACTCCAACTTTAAAATAGCCAAATTTATCACCATTTCAGATTTCTAAATAAAAATCCACTACGCAATTAGTAAGCCGTCGGTTCCCCCCGTGCCATTTATCTGGTCTCCTGAGGATTTATCTGGGCCCTCTGAAAAAGTTATTAACGCCGACTTTCTATAGCGAAAGAAATAGATAACGAGGTAAATGAGCGTAGCATTCACTCCGAATTTGCAATTATAACAGCTTGTAGCTTTATCTTTTGAGACCGCTTCCTACATAAAGCGACACCTATTAAGCTTGCACGGGAATGCCCATTCACGAATTGGAGATAAGAGTTTTAAAATAACCTTCTCTAAACGTAAAGTGGCCTGGTGAAATTGAAAAAATGTTTCCGCGTTGAAACGACCACAAATTTAATACAGCCACTCACCCCACTTCGAAGTGAATGTTGAATATTCGTAGCGGATGTTGTTATTAAAAGTATTAGTGAAAATTAAAATTGTGTGATAGGGTAATGGAGACAGTTCGAATTTCCACTACAGCGCACCGCACGGCGGTTCCACGGTATCGCATGAAAACAGGTTCGCGTTGTGATGCTGGCGTTAATTTCGATATTAATTATGATAATCTTTATGTACATTTGGTTTGCAACATATTCCTAATTAACGCATTATTTGTCAAAATATTTTTCCATTGAGAGTCCGTCTACACTATACTTACTCTAGGAAGCTACAATAATAAAATTTAAATAATTTCAAATTAGCTTTATCTTCCTTCAATGTTTATCACTATTGTGTTATCTTGAGCCTGTCGTTTTATACCTAATAAATATGCTGTACGTTACAGAAAACCTTCGATTTAAGCCATTATAAAGCTGCCATTGTAACGTTGCTAGCATTACAACAATACTGGGGTAGGGCTTTGCAGCAACGGCTTTGATGGACAGAATGGCTTATTTATAAACTGCTTCCGATGACTCTTTTCCATTAATCTTTTGAGATATTCCCATCTTGCCTTACCTTACCTTATTAAAGGTAGTTAATTCACCACGCTCATACAAATGACCGGTCTGGGAGAAAAGTATTGACACTATTGATTCATGTCAGTGAATTTACCAGCACACAACTCTAGTCGTCTCAAATCACCCCGCCACGTCTCAAAGCAAGTGTGTTACGACGCACGTAGGCTGTCTAATCAAAAAGTAGCACCGCTTCCAGTAACCTGCCACCAAGATCACCAAGATGCCGTGCACATCACGGCGATCCTCGGCGAGAGTGTCGTGTTCAACTGCCAGGTGGACTTCCCCGAAGACATCCCAGTGCCGTACGTGTTGCAGTGGGAGAAGAAGGTAGGCGAAACGGTACGATGGCCAACACTCCACTCTTACAATACAACGCTGCTCATCAACCGTGTGTTTCTGTTAGTAGAGGACGGCCATTCAAAGCGACGCGCGGCTGACAAACTATAAGTTGAGGTGCCCGTGTTGGTAGCCTTATCCCGTGTTAGTGGTAAACGGCGCCGTGGGCCGGGGGCTGTGGCGCCCTCGCCCCGCGCGCGCCCCGCACGCCTTTATGTACCTTCGCCTCTTCAGCATACCGCCTGTTGTAACTAACGCCGCGGCGTACACCACAGTGACAAAGGCCTACGAAGCGTGTCAGAGAGCAGCAGACCCCCGTTAGATTTGTCAATATAAAAAATTAAAAAATAAAAATACAAAGAACAAACACAATACACCACCACTTTACATTTACGATAGATAAGAGTTCGCCCTTTTCTAAATACTACCGTCACTATCGTTTATTGTTTTCTATTTTCCGTTTTTGGGTGCACCAAGTTTTTATCCGAGTTAGCATCGGAAGCACATATAGCTTCAAGGCTGACACGGGGCACGCGCACTCCCTCGCGCTGGCGGTGGTTCTGTCTGTTTCTCTCTTCCTGTGGCTGTGGGTTCCCCCCACGCTCTCCGCAGTTGTAGCCTTACGTCTGTCTGTTTTCGTTTTTTTTTTTGTTTCTTACTGCATATCGCATGCTTCATGTATTATTTCACACTTACGTACTTGTCTCGTAGATCGCACCGCAATCAGCCTCATTGCCTATTTATGCAACGGACTTGTCACACTGTTTCAATGTCGATGATGCTGGTTGGTTATGTATTGTATACGATGTCAGAATATCTTTTGTATTGTGTAATCTAAGGTAATTAATATATACTTGTATTGTATTCAAATGTAAATTTGAAGTAGATAAGGTATTTAGATATTTTTCATGCATGCCTTTTGTAGTTTTGTTCACAAAATTTTGTTTGAGGCGACCAATTAAAGTATGTAGCTTTCTTTTTCAAAGAAAAAAAAATGGCAAAATTTTGTGAAAGTACTCATTTTGTGTTTATTTCATTACTTTCCATTAACCTTTCACGACGGGGAAATGGATAATTTCACGAGAGCGCAACCGAACATTCGTTGAAAATATTTAAGTGTTATTATAGCAATATCAATGTATTTAAGTAAATGTAAGCGCCGCTGAAATCACGCGCCAGTATAAAAACGCGTATTAATATGGATTGGATGTGTGTAGGGGCAGGACATTCCGATCTACATCTGGTATGAGAGTTACCCCACCCACAGTGGGGAGGGATACGAAGGAAGGGTGTCGCGCGTGGCCCCAGACTCCCCTTATGGCGCTGCAAGTCTCAATCTCACGAATATACGGGAAACTGATCAGGTAATAAACTCCGCAATATTTCTGCACTACGATAATATTTTCGATGTTGACACGTGATATAAAATATTACAATAGCAATACTGTGATAAATACTTATGTACATATGTACTGTTAGTATTAAAACGAATATGTTTGTCGCTCTTACGATTCGTCCGACATGTATTTTTTGGCCGCTTGGTTTGCCTTCTTTCATGAAGCAATAGACAAACGAATCGGTATTATTTTTAGCGAAAGTGTATTTGCGATATAGTCACAAAAGTTACAAAACCGGTGAGATTGATATTATTAAAAGTCAAAGCGAGCGCAGCAAAAACCTAGTATATTACATATTTATAGACTAAATATAATCTTTAACATATTCGGTGTCCCGCAATCTTTGAGATTCCGTAGAAACTCCATTCTGTTTATGCAAATGGCTTACACTGATGACTATTTAATAGAAATAATACAAACAAACAATGCAAGCAACAGCTCGTGAATTAGAAATGAATGTTATTCCTTAAGAAATATGAATGGATCGATTAGAATATTTGATTACACGAAAGCCTTCATTCATTCACCATTCATGAGAATGCAGCAGACTTTTAAACAATATACGGGATGTCGGCACACGGATAAGCTAACAACTTTTTATCTCTATTGTATGTTTTAATTCCCATGCCAGTTTTCCCGTGTCTGCAGCATTCATTTTCAACGTCGCAATTTTGTAACATATCTACTGCATTTCCGCGTCTTTGTGAATAATGTATTCATGTCTGCTTACGATTTTAACTACGTACAGAGCTTATAAAGATGCTGAGGACTTATAATAAAATTTTATACAAGTGGACTGTTTGCATAGATAGAGAACAATCACCACAAATATTTTAAAGTTTTTATTAACAACAAAATAAAAAGGTTTAGCCTGTTACATACATTAAGTCCGCAGTAACGGTCAAAAGCTATTGTCTAGTATTTTCAACTACTAAATTTAACAAATTTTTTCTAATTTTTAAAATTATATTCATTCCACTTAATCAATTATAATTGTTCGGAATTTCCCAAGTCTTTGGCGTCACTCTAATAATATTATATGGTTCGATCGTTTACAATTTCTTTGTATTAAATTATACTTCGTCTGGCGTAGGGTTGGTACGAATGTAAGGTGGTATTCCTTAACCGATCGCCGAATCAGCACAAGAACGGAACCTGGTTCCACCTGGACGTGCACGCGCCGCCTCGCTTCTCCATCACACCGGAAGACATTATTTACGTTAACTTAGGTAAGTACCAAACTCACATTTCTATCCATACCAAAAAATCAACACTCAATCGCACTAAGGTGCATTATCTTATCTTATCTTGACTGACGTTGATGCTTTTAGCCTATGCGGCTCTATAAAGCTTCATCGGATCACTGAATTCGTGGAAATGCTAGTTTCCACGAATTGGATGAATAGTCACCTACCTGCCAAATTTAACTATATAGTGAGGGTGCAGGAAGTGTAGGGACACTTCCTACCGATTGGGTCGACAAAAGTTGAAAGTCACCGGCGTTCCGTAGATATATAAAAATTCTTAGTCTAAAGTCTTAAGTAGAAACGGGGAAAGTAATTTTATGTGATAAGACTTTAATGCGCTCATTGAGAATTATTGATTTATTGCTAGTAATTCAATCACGAAACAGAAATGTGCAGAGATCACCGTATTTCGGTCTAACAAGATAACAATATCGATACGTGTTAAGGTAAATGCTTATATTTTTTTATATATTTGCGCGCCATCTATTGAGGTACATTGATATTAAATGAACTTACTTAATTTCAGTTTGATGTAAGTTCAACATGAGTCCAGAAGATCACATAGATTTTTAAGCAGTTATTCTAAATAAAGTTATATTTTTAAAAAAATTAGTTTTTCACTTTCGAAATCCAAAACAATATAATTTCCATAAAATAGATAAACCATTCCATTAAAAATAGATAGCTTTTCTGCATAGAATTTGTTTTTAGACTATGTACAATTCTGACACATGACATTTCAAAGTTAAAAAATAATAAACTGTAATCATAATAATAATCGATATCTACTAATCGATATTGTACTCATGAGTAATGTCGACGTAAAAGAACCGAAAAAAAAAGTTACGATACTTTTCTACGAGTCTAATGCAATCAATACACACGTCATGAGTAAATTTCAGTCAGTGACGAGAGTTTAGATTCAGTAGAGCAAATAAATGAAAAAACGAATCCCTACCTAATAGTACAAATGCGAAAGTATTTATGTATGCTCCTTTTATGGTGTGGTAGTACGCTGTCAGCCCTTTTTTTACAGTTTCTTCGGAGGAGGCCAATGAACAGACGGCTCGGGAACACAGGAGAAGGACCGTGGCGATGTCCACTCCGTTGCAGTATATTCCGTTTTCACGCCAAAGCGGATGCCGAAAAGTGAATCGATTTTAATGAAAGTTAACATAGAAATAATTTCGATCTTGGAAACGGACATGGTAGCTCACCTTTTATTGGAAAAATAAAACTTGAAGGTTGAATATTACTGTGGGGAAAAATAACGATAAAAAAGCAATTGTAAATTTACAAATCAAAAGATTATTAGAAAAAATATTGAATTATTAATTTAGATTTAAGCACATTTAATTGAATTTTCCATTTCTCCTTCGTACTATCGTTTTAAAATAGAATTTAATTTAGCTGTTTGGGGAATAACCGGTTTCGAGTTATTGTTTTGGGACTTTTTGCCCTAGAAAACAATCTTGCTGAGGTGATGGTCGTCGCAGGAATATTATTATGACAACTTGCAAGATTTTGAAAAACAACTTTCATACCTTACCATTTACCAAAGTGTAATGTACAACTTGTTGTTTTTCATAGGAGCCAAATTCGTTCTCTAGAAATTTTATGTTGTTTCGAGAAGAGAATTAATTATCAATCGAATTCACTACTTACAACACTATACATATACTTATTATTATAAGAGTAATGGTAAAATCGTTTCAGTAGAGAAATTGCCTTGGACAGGCTTTTGAAGGATGTTCTTGAATCTTGGATCCAGCAAACTTTAGATTGAAACTGACTGACTGCTCTTTGAAAATTTTTTACATTACGTACATTTTTATATAGTTTTAAGTAGGTAATTTAAGACTTACTAAGAATAGTTCGATTCCCGTTAAAAAGTTAAAAGTACTCGAGTAAAAGCATCGAATAACAATCGATGGAATAAATATCGAGCAAAGAAGCATCGGTATCGATAGAGGAAAAAAACTCGATACCACAAAGTATCGATCCTTTTTTGTCTACTTAGAAAATCGAAATAGGCGATGAAAAGGAAGATTCGCGGTAAATGCCTGAAGCCGAAAAGCGAACGTATTTGTTCCAAAGTTCTATCTAAAAAATATTAACTTTCATGTGTTTCTTCATAAATTAAAAAATATTAATCATGTCTACGGAGAACATTGACGAGACGATCCTGAAATACGAATCTTTTATTAACTACGTTCTGAAAGAAGACCTACGACAGTTGGATGCTCGATTGCAACTAGTTAATGCAGAGATAACCGATCTGTATCAACAGCGTCAAGCAATCAAATCAGTCACCGACAGGAAGTATCATCCAAACAGCTTCGATGGTCAAGTAAACATAGGTTGCAACTTTTTCATGGAATCTAATGTACCTGATACATCTACTTTACTGATAAACATTGGTTTAAATCATTATGTACAATTCTCTATAGATGAAGCAAATAAATACTTGGATGCTCGAATAAAAGCATATGAGGGAAAAGCTGAAGAAATAAGAAATAAGAGTGCTGAAACTAAAGCACATATAAAGCTGATGTTATTTGGTATTGGAGAAATGCAGAAAAAAAAACCTAAAAATTATATGCAAACATGTTTGTGGTGTTAAACATAATTTATAAATCAAATTCACTTTGGTTTAAAATTATAAAAATAAGAGATGCTAAGTGATGCTGTAATTAATACGATTACACATTTTTGTATATATTTAATCTAAAAGATTAATTGTAAGAAATTTCTGAGGTTGAAATTTCTGTATTAGGCATCTATATCGATTGGGTAAATATTTGTATTCTGTACTGGGTTACATTCCTATCTGGCATTGTTTTTAAGCAACTTCCAAAAAATATTTGTTCATGATAAACAATATGTAGATGAACAATTGTACTAACAACAGGTTTAATAACATACCAGCTGTTCTAGTGACTTTAATATCTTTACCCAAACTTGTTAAATCTGAATTACGAGATCAGAATAGAAAACAAAGATTGTTTTAAATGTAGTTTTTAAAATACTTTTTTATTTTATTGTTTACTGTTGTTATACCTTGTTTTTATTTATTAGATAGTAGTCAAGTTGACAGTGACTTCAGTGATCGAAAATCTATGCTGTTCTTTGAACTTGTATGTAGATGCTGCTCAATAGTATATAAAACGGGTAAAAATATAACATTTTAATTATTATTTTTTTAGTCCACTTATGATTTGAACAATATTTTATATGCGTAATGTGGTAATATACTAGTTTGAAATATACATAAAATCAATACTCTGGTTAAATTATATTAAATTATCAATATAATAAATCATTAATAAGTAATGATAGAGCATAATAAAAAAAAAAACATACCGTCTTATATGTATGTAAGTAATAAAAAACTTTGTGTAGCCATAGCTTAACTATCCAACGGAACCTAGTTTAGTGTGGTCGAACATACTAACATTGCTATGTATATGTATGTTAAAAAATAAGCTTTTATTGACTGGGAGGGAATGCATAAAGGCATTAAGTCCTTTGTAATCGATGTTTTAAGGTAACTGCAATAAAAAATAAATAACTGGATGATTCTTAGTGTTGAAACTGTTCTTCATTCTTCGCTGGATGTTCTTCATTTAAGTGTTGAAACTGGTTTTCAATGTAACACGATATTAGTCTTATTGTCCTGAACAAATAATTGTTATACATTATAAAAATAAACTATACATTTATATAATATTGCAATATTAATATGTATATAAAGTATTGTTTGCAATTTACTTATTTTACTTTATGTATAACTTCTATACATTTTTCTTTCTGAGTGACAAATTTTCCTAAATTATCTATTTCCTGTATATTACCTATTATCCAACTATAATCATAGAGTAAAGGAATTGTATACATGTTGTAATTTTTTTTGTGATATAGTTTTATGTAGTTTATGTCAATTTGTTATGCCTTTATGTCAAACATGTCTTATTATTAATTTAGAATTCTATTAGATACAAAATATCATTGTATAATATCATTATTAGATGTAATAACAACCAAAATGTCACTAGCAAATAAAATACATATACTCACTAATACATTAGGTATGTAATTAGTATATAAAATGAAATAAATCATCCTAAAAACTGTACAAATGGGGTAACTAGAAACACTTTATGTCTAGCACATGAAGTTATAGGATGTTTTGTCCTATTTTCGTCAATATAATTAAAATCAATATTGTGTTTTATTACTTAATTACTAACAATCCAATTTAACACCCTCAAACCTCCCTCACAATCCCTCTCCCTCAAAATCTAAAATTATGTAATTTCTGTAAAAGAAATTTATCAGATACAAAATCAGTATTTTGACTTATAAGAAAGATGTAACTTTTTGCTTATTGATATCTCATTATACAGCATTATCTGCAAGTTTATAAACAGGTTGCTTTGTCAATTTATTATCCTAATTGGCTTCTCAAAAATGTCAGAAAACATAATGTAGTTTTTAATTGACAATAGATTTTTCATTCCTTTAGTATATTATACTTATTTTACAGCTGTCAAATATTCTAATGAATATTATATTAAAAATTCTATCCCTGATATATATTATTAAGAAGATTTGGAATATCACATATTAATTGAGTAAAGAAAAACACTTTATATCTCATGTTACAGAAGATCATTTATAATAGAATATAAAGAAAAAGTTATTCTTTGTGTAAAAGTTAAAGGGAAATGAACTTAAGATCTGTTTAAAATGTTTTTGATTTAGCGTCATATAAATTGTTATAAAAAGAAGTTTCAAGAAGCAATATGTTTACTCTTACACTTTTTTTACATCACATCACACTTACAATACGGTTAGCCAATGTTCCGCTATTTAGGTCTGAGAGACCCTTGTTTTTTTTTCGTGGGAATAATCCTATATGGATCCCTCGCCACTGGGAAAGCGGTGGGGATATGTGGGAGTCCCGAGCAGAGCGTGTACCCACCAAAAAACCCACGTTGCACCTATCATGGTTGCATAAGCCGGGGACACGGGAACACGCTAACGCAATCTTCTGCGACTATGGCCTTCTCAGGCCACTTCTCCACGGGTGCTAGGGCACCCGATCTAGCCATATGGTGCTTTGCCGGTGCAATTAGCACAGCGTCCCTCCCGAACCCCGTATTCAGCGGTAGTCACCCCCATACCTACCGCCACTATCAGGGGGAAGATTGCGCGCGTAGGCCAGCCTCCTGCGCTTTGGTCTTCGGCGGCGGATATCTAGAGTGGCAGTTGCCTCCCTAAACCTCTCCGCGGCTTGCTTCCTCGCGGGTGACTGTGTTCTCGCAAAATGCGAGGACAGCACCCCACGCCCTCTCACTGTCCACCATAGCTTGCACGGCATGCTTGCAAGCATCCTTACCACAGCAGGTAGCGAGAGGTCGTGCTCTACGATAGCGCATACATCTCACACATCTCTCGACGCTGCTCCGTCCAGGCTGGGTACACCTCCAGCATATATTGAGCCGTCTTCTCGGCAGATACGTCACAGTGGTGTCATTCCGCTGTGGACTCCCTCTCAGCCTCACGAAATAGATACCTCCCGAAGCAACTGTGTCCCAAGAAGACTTGCGTCATGCGGTAGGTAAGGGTGCCGTGTCGCCTGACCAGCCACCTCCACGGTTAGGCCAGCGCTGGGGTGCTCCAACCTTTTCTCCCACTCGGCAACGTCCTGAGAGCGGAGCTCGTTTCTGCAGCCCCTTAACTCTTCTAGAGTGACCCCGGGCTCATGCCGCCTCGCGCCAAAAGTTCTAGGACCCGATAATCCCGGCCTCTAGGTCCCAAGGATTAGGCAAGGACCCCGTCAGCAGGCATGCCGCCTCGCCGGATATTGTCCAAAAGCCCCGAACGGCCTGGATAGCCAATACCCTCTGAGGTTTGCTAAGAAGCCCTGTACAGGGACATGGATTGCACGACTCTGGAATAAAGGCGACGGGAGGAGTCATCGAGAGCAATCGCCAGCCGCCAACGTTTGGGAGCAGTCTACCGAGAGCTGCCGTTGTTCTCGCTACTCTGGGAGCGAGATGCTCAAAATGAGGACAGAAGTCCCATCGGTGATCTAGGACTAAAACGAGATACCTCCGGTCAGGGTACCTCCGAGATACAAATTTTAATAAATTTGTAAAGTATATTTGTTAAAATTAAGTTCATCTTCTTACACCAGCTACACCCAACCCGTGGTACGCGCACCTCTGGGGGTACCTGAAAATTATATGGTGGTGAAAAGTTAAATCAGTTAACTTATAAAAAACATTATTATAATGTATTATGTCTACAATATGAAGTTTGAAATGAACCTTATAACTAATAACTTACCATGGTGCCAGACTATGAGCTTTATAGATCAATAGATAGACTTTAAGAGAAACAAGACACATTTTTAGAAGTATGGAGTTATAGAGGGATTAACTCATAAGTTAATAATTATTAATTGTCCGTAACAACTTAGTGTTAGCTCTCAACATCAGGCATTACCATGACGACTTATTTGTCTAGTCACTTATATTTTAAATTAGAGAGAACATCTTTTAAACATTCTCTAAATTTGTAGTAATAGCTGCGCAAACTTCAGGAAAGTACCACAAAAATGAGGATCTGATGATTTATACACCCTGCTGCCAAAGATATAATGACGCTCTAAAAGCTAAAAAGATTTCAAAAAATCTATGCTTATTTAGTTTCTTTACTGCGGACAAATTTCGCATACAATACCTCAGAGCATATAATCACTTCATTTTAAAATGCTATAAAATGTTTTTATCAATACGAATGACTGCATTTTGTAGTATTTGTCACCGAGAAAGGTTAAGGGTACCATTATTCACACCCGACAAACAAATACTTCTCATAACGATTGTTTGCGATGCTAATTTTATTCAAGTTCTACGCGAATAAGCGGGTAATCGCGGACCCTTCTTGCATCTTGAGACAAATATTCATATTGAACCCTAATAATTCCATTAGTCAAAGCTTAGAGCAGCAGCTTTTCAGCTGATTAATGTACTACGTGCCATGAATGGATTTAGGAGTGCACTTAAATTATCGACGCCATGAGCTTTTAAAAGTCTATTAGCAATTTTCCTGTTATCTAATTAGACCGAAATAAAGGAATATCTAATAGAGTGTGATATAAGAGTACTGTGCATAAGTATTAGTTACTTATGCACAGTATCTTCAACACTTTACTACTAAGTTCCTAAAAGTTTAAGATCGTATGGCTTGTAATCGTTGATACAATTTTGCATATAAATAATATAATAATTTTTATATAAAGTGATATTGTCATTATTAAATGCTAGACCATATTGAGATTTTATTAAAATTTATATCGTAACGTACAGTGTGTTAATAGTGACATCTAGTAGTAAAATAATAAACTATCTGAATTTGAAGACGTTTATCAGTTTGTAAAGCTGCCAGTAGTGACCGCTAGGTGACGCAGTATTTAAACTCATTTGTTTACAAAAATAAACCAAAATATACGAAACAAGTAATTTAAAAAATGATTTTGATTATTTTGAAAAAAAGGATAGCGATATATTTATTGCTTTATTAAGTACCATCTAAATAAAGAGTTTACACAGGTATACAGTTTTTTTTTCTTATTCTTTCCGTTTAAGCGGAGGTTCACAAAGTTGATTTGACCATCACCATATTTAATAATAATAGAAACATAAATATTTTATTAGTATACGTCTTCGCATATTTTAATATAATTATGAGCATATATAATAGTGTAATAGACGGATTTTCGAACGCACCTGAGGCTTTGAAATTTTGTTGCTAATTTAGGACTTTCTCACATCAGCATAAGCAGTATTCTAATGCTATTTTGGAAAAGGTTTAAAAACTTTCAAACAAAAAAAAACGGGCAAAGATCTTTAGGAGCCAGTCCCGGAGGAGGAAGTACTATTTAATTTTACGAAGTGACTGTAGATTTCTTTAAAGCACTCGATTGTCGTTCTGACGTCTACTCCGTTCATAAGCCATCGTATAAGTAATCAACTTTGCTATTATAGGCTAAATATTTCCACTTAGGTTGTATTTCCACTAATCAAGAAAGTTTTATCTTCTTATCATTTGATCGTAATGATGCCTAAATAATGTGTTAAAAATTACGAATAAATTAAATTTTTCTTTGGCATTTAATACTTTGTTGAGGTATAGATCAACATTTTCCAAACTATGAGTCCCAGACCATTGGTTGGTCCAGAGCAAATATTTTATGGGCTCTAAAAATTAGAAAGGTACATCGATTTACATACGATTACACATACGTTCTAAATGTATGTGTAATAAATTTTTCAAAAGATTTTCAATTGTCACAAATTTCATTTTATTATAGAAAGACAAAGACCGCTAAATTTCTACTTGTATTTTAATGTAAAAATAACTTTGACGCCTAATTTGAAGAACAAACAAAAAGTTCGACACGATGGCATACATTTGTGTATTGATTTCGACACCACTAATTATATTTGAAGCAAAACATATGTCAACATTGACAAACATGTTTTGTCAGAGTTTAAGTTTAAGTTACAGCTAACGTAATCTAAAGCTATCAACAAAGTTCTAAATATCAGTTGATGACAACCATCCCCGTCTGTGTGACGATGCCATGAAAATCCTCGTCTTCCACAATACCTCATACCTAAATAACGATATAAGTCAATCGTTTCAAACTCATTTCGATAAAAAGTGTTTAAAATAGATATTGATCGTAAAGTTGCTATAATAAAAAATGGTATACAATACGTCCTTGTTAATACGTGTTTGTCATCTAAAATTATTTAATTAAGTATTATAATATTCGATTGCGATTGAATATAATCTATGCCATTTGAGCAGCTTCCTATTAATATATTTATGCGCCTTTTCTCTTCATGACAACTCTAGTCAACTCTCGTATATATAACTTTTTGTAATATGCGCATTCCAGTTAACTTTGGGAACTGGTATAGCCCATTAAATCGCAACAGAATTTTACAAAAGATCTAATATCTTATTTTAATTTAAAACCTATAGATAATGCAAGTGCGAAATACAGTATCCAGTTGGTGATTTTAAAACAAATGTCACATTATGTTAAAAGATTATATTACAGCGAAAGTTTCCCAATGCGAAGTCAAAGTCAATGTCAAAATTCTGTATTCAAAATTGGATTGGTTTACAATCACTTTTGACGTCTATTGATTCTACTACCACGTAAAAAAATGCCTCGGTCCTGAGAAGAACAGGCGAAAGGAACTCAGCGGGACTAACTCTTTTTTTTTTATTATGTTTACAATTTCATTTAATAGCATGGAGGCGATCAATTCATTCCCAAAGTGTGCTATCTTCAATCATTTACTGTATACATTTAGCACACAAACGTCCTTTTAATTATTTTTTTATTTATCAATAGGAGTTTCTGGACGTTTTCTACAATCCTATTGTAAAAACGTGTACATTGC
>DWHQ01000079.1:0-19701 GCA_018247955.1 Eurytides marcellus marcellus | reverse complement strand
GGCCATTTACGTTTAAATTTTTTTGAGAGTTATTATTTGATTCGAAGGATTTCGTAGTATTATTAAGACCGTCTTTCGGTTATTAAGTAAAACAAATATTTGAATTTAGGTGCTCATTTTTTTATAATTGTATTAAAGTTGTCTTTTTAAAATCATTTTTACTATTTTTATAATTTCTTTTTATTGGCCAAGTTTTAATTATGTATGCATGTATATAATGACACGACAGACAGTTTTTTTTTATCTTGAAGCACGTGATAAAAGTGTTATCTTTTTTACCTTTAATCGACGAAAGATAATCATTTTAATTTACCTAAACTATATAGTTAGTTTAGGTTACTTAAAATTATTATCTTAAAGATGTAGCAATAAATGATGGGATAAAGTTTATTGTTGTGTAATTCTATTCCTGCACTTGTTAGATATGTAAGCAGTTCAAAGAAGTTTTGATAACATTTATTTAAAAAACTAAGTGTATTTTTGCTTTAAAATATATATTGGACTTTTTAATTTCTTAGCAGTAAATTAAAAAATCGATTGATGACCTATGACTTATTTTTGTCTCGGTAGCCTTAAGCATAATATTAAAAAAATAATCTGCGAACTAATAAATATTATGGAGTCGTTAAACCGAGAATTATGTCGGCTGTTTCGCTACAGCTATGGTAAACTACATGATTAAAGTAATCAAAAACTATTGAGCTACGGAGAGCGTGTTTTCTGGCCAAACTAAAAACAACTAACGCAAAAATGTTTGTAACAGTTAATCTACATTTTTTTTAGTTATAACGTAACGTTTATTCCCGTTTCATCAAAACAGAACTACCTATTTTACTTCAAAGATTAACTTCGACTAAGTCCGTAAAGAACTCAATGCGTTTGTTTTATTAATTTCTACGATACCCTATTAGTATAGAATCAATTTAAAAGATAAAATTTTCTCCTACAAAAATTAAACGGTGTTATTTGGAAAGCATGTCTTACCATACACATAATTAGACAGATGACTAATAAGGCATCTACCAAATTAGTATATTATTTGTACTTCTGCAGCATTATGTCGCAGCATCATACGGTGTTTTGATTTGCACGTCTGTCGTCGGTTTGGACATAGTATTTATACTACATAAAGCGGCAGTTCCGACATTCTTCAACTTAGGGACACGCAAGTCATTTCGTTCATGTATATTTCGTCAATAATATTATACATATAAATATAATATTATATGCAAATAATATGTACGTATGCTAAATTTGTAATCCGGTGATCCTGTGTAGTTAGATCCTAGTAGTCTACATTCATAAGTGCTTGAGAAACATAATAATTCGATGAATTATTATGTTTCAACATACCTCTATAACCATTGTAAAGAATTTTAAAATTTCAAGGTATCTGCGATTAGACAAGTTACTTCTTGATTTATTAACTAAAACAGTAGATGTTTTATTTTATATAAAATGGGCTGTTTAATTTGTAGCAAACAACTTATATAATTTTTTTTCTTGTAATATAACTTTTATCTCCTCCGTATAAACTTTAACAATTCTAAATATCACGCTACTCCGTGCGCTCCATAATTTGAAACAGGGGTGCAAAGTTTTTTCTACATCTATTAATGTATAGATAATATGGCCAACATTTGGTTCGTGTAAATTATTTCTTGGAACATTATGATGGCGGCCTAACTGTACAATGCCCGCCCAATTTAAGTAAATAAATACTAAAATTGGCACATCGAGTTAGGAAATTCTAAGGATTGTATTAAGAAACTTAAACTAAAAAGCATATAATTTTTTCCTACGATAATACTGCATTTTTGAAAAAAATAAACGTTACTTTATAAACTGGCGTGTCTTAATCTAGAAGTGGTGTTACATTTGAATAATTGGTTATTAAATTAAATGTTCCTTTGTGTCATGTCATCATCAGTGATGAATTTTTGTATTATGGTATTACTTCTATGTTAATTCATCGACAGTATTTATTTGTGGTACACTTGCATATACAACGTTTAACTAATAATTTTTTTGTTTGAAATGGTGATTAGATTGTGTGTATTGTTTTAAACATTGTATCAAATTGTGCATTAGTTGTTGTAGCTTTTAAGATTGTTACCTATTTTAATATGCAAATGTTATTAATTATTCATGTAATTATAAAAGTGTTAAACTTCAAGTGTAATTTGTTGCTAAATGTAATAGTTTAAATGAAAACGTTAACCATTCATAATTTGGTACATAATACATCGTTTCATCATTTGTTTGTATCATCGGGGTGTAATCGACTATCATTTTAAGTGCTAATTACATATTAAAAAAAATATAAAATATTCATGTTTTTTTGGAGACATCGAAACTAAGCGATTTAAGATTTGTATTATTTCCAGGTGATTTCCAGTTCCTTATGATATTAGTTCCACGAGAATTTATTCATTTTATCTTACGAATGTACCGGTTTGAAAAATAATATTGCAAGTAAATGGAATTTGCGGCTGTGTTCTGATCACAGTATATCCTTACCTATGTGCCCTTAAAAAGAGTTGTTTCCTTCGAAAATATCACAATGATACTTTGATTGTAATTCTTATATCTCAATTTTTTATTATCGCTGCAATGAAAAGGATTTATTACTCACTCCCTTTTTTCTTCCATTCTTATTAAATGGATTTTTATAAATATAAATGTCGTTCCTTTAAAGTATTACTCTGCTCATTCACAGTTCAGTTATTTTATAGATAACTTAACAATGATTGATAAATAAAATTCATAAGAGATAATTCCGTGTTGTGAAAGCCTCACTATAGAAGTTTTTAAAAATTCTGAACACGTTGACCACTAATTCATATGACTATTTCCACCGCTTAAATTTTATAAATCATCCCGATCCTCCGGAATTTTAAATAGTAGTAGTAGTTCGAGTGATTATTAAGTAATAACTCCTTGTTAAGTGTTCTAGGATAATCCATTAGTAGGCTCCTATGTATATATATGCAAGGAATAGTACATTCCTCTTGGTCGGACTATATGCATTTATAAGATTTCCTAGATATACCACTTGTGCGTTTTAAAAATATTTGGCTGTGAAATCAAAATTTTATGAAGAAAAGTCGGAGAACTTTATGTATGAACGTTATGTATGAAATCCTAAAAATAGATGTAATGAAATCCTAAAAAGACACAGTTTTGCAACTTCAGTCAGTTGTCATGACTTTGTATTTACGCGATAAGTTAAATGGATTTAATGGATTTGCCTAAGTATTAGTCTCCCGCGATGCACAATTCTTATTCTATTTTAAAACAGCACGAAATTCTTTCATTTATTGCGTCCTTAATCGATCGCACAATCACTTGCAACCAAACTGTGATGGCAGTTAGTAATTATTTGGAGAAGGCAAATGATAAATATAAATCTGAGCTGTATAGAGTTCTTTTTTCAATGATAATCATATTTTTCACTATTTAACATTTAAAAACTGTTCTTTCCTATTGTCTTAGGGTACATACATATTGTATTTGATGAATAAATCATAAATATTTCTGTGATAATATATGTATAAATTTTCTGTGATTATATAAAACAAGTGTCGTTACAAAAGCGTACCAAACAAAGATTGGTTTGCAACAAATATGCTTTTAATTGTTCAATATGCTTTTTAAGTTTTGACCGTTGTCTTATTTAACTTTTTTGAAACGTAACTATCGTGTGATTAAAATATTAATGTTTGTAAGCTATGCGGTCGTAGTTTTTTCTTATTTTTAACTGTAAAATTGTAATATCAATGTAATAAAATGATTTATAGTAAGTAATTGGGATTTTTATTTCTCATAGAGATAAGCAAATATTTGTCTTATATCTAGTTTTATAAAAATATACCAGATCATTGTTATGCTGTTACACTAAGTATTTATTGCTGTATAAATATTTTTATGTTCGATGTCAATACTGTTTGTCTTATGAATAAATTCAAAGTGATGCCTAACACATCATTATTAATGCCGATCAATAAAATAAGTCCTAAATAAAATTTTATTTTTTATTTTATCCAAGAAATAGTAATATTGTTTTATAGTTATTTCCTTTGTGTGTGGTCATCTATTCGTTTGTATTAAGATGTGTCCTTTTTTGTTTCGAAATAATTTTTTTATTATAATGTAATGTTTATGTTACTTTATATTGTGAAATCAACATATACTATTTTAAAATATGATGTTTTTAAGAAATTTCCAAATTGTTATCACAATATTTTTGTTTGTAAAAGTATAATTTAGTTTAATATTTTTTCTTGCAGCATAATAATAATTATTATTTCCTGATAGCAGTGAAAGCACGCTGGATCTGTGCAAATTACAAGCGGGTAAAATTGATGGAAATAGCGACACAATTTAAAAAAAATACATAATTTACTATAATTATTATATCCCCCTTCCCCTCATTATCTCTCTTTCGCTGCACAGTTTCTTTATATACCCTTCCCTTTATATACCTACACGGAACAACCAGTAAATATGAAATGAAATCCGTGATTTCTTTTTAATTTTTATTTTTAATGTAGTGTTTGCGTAAAAAATAAAACAGTTTAATATAACATGCAATGTTCAACAATAATGATAACTTATCATCTATGCAAGTTGTGCTGTATGTTTGATTTATTTCAAAAATGGTTACAATGCATTGCTGTTAAAGCATTGTTTTATATATATTGGACCTGTGTCGTGACATCTAAAGAAAACTCATAAACTATTTTTACCACTTAATAGTAACCGTCACGATAAACACAGGTTCGATTGACAAAGAAAACTAGAATTATTTACTCAAGACCCTCTATTTAAAATTTATTTTAATCGTTAACCTGTATTATATCTCATTTTTGCAGATATGGACCGAGAAATAATGCGCCGCCTCCGTCATTTCCTCCTTTAGGAGTGAAGCCAATACCACCCCTGGGCAATATCGCGGTCCAAACAGAACCTCCGCCTGGGTATCGAGGACGATTTGAGGGGGCACCATTTGAAGATGTTCCACCTGGTGTGGAGCCACCTGTGCCAGGATTCGAGCCATCACCATTTGAGAAATCCTCGTTTGGGCCACCAGGCCCAATAGAACGCGATCGTATGCCTCCCTCAGGTTACAGGGATCCTTACAGACCACCTCCATATGTTGACGGTCCAGCCGGATTCCGGGATATGCCGATACCAGCAGTACAAAATGAGATTCCGGTTCATATTCCCGATCATCCTCCGCGTTATCGCGATAATTACAGACCTGGCCATCCGTACCGCGATCAAGGCCCAGTACCGTTTAGAGAAGGACAGCCCTACAGGGAATCCGGTCCACAAGGACCATATCGTGAAAACTTCCGAGGAGGACCACCCCCTCAGTTCCGAGAGAATTCATACCGTAATTTACCGTACAGGGACGGCAATTTTAGAGAAAACGTACCGCCTCATACTTTCCGTGAGCCCGGTGTGCCTTACAGACCGCCAAGTGCTGATCCACGGGAACCTATTCCAGCTAATTACCATGATCCTAATTATCGTGATGGATATAGAGACGATAATAATGGTGGCAGAGAATTAATGAGACCTGGTTATCGTTCAAATATTCGTAATAGAGGAGCAAGCCGGCGTAACCAAAATCTGGAACACGAAAGACATAGAGAAAGAGAAGGACGTGAACGAGAACGATTTAATGAAAACAGAGAACCGCCTCCTGACAGAGTAGAGAGACCTCGAGATTTAGAAAAACGGCAAGTTTATGAGAAGAGAGCAGAAGTACGCGAGGAGCGTGTGCGCGAGTATGAGAGAAATAGGGATTACGATAAAGATAAAGAACGAGGTCATGAGAAGGAAAATGCTGACAAAAAAGTTCGTAATTCTCCAAAACGTACTCGCGAGGTACGTGAAAAGAAACGAAGTGAATCTAGAGGACGATCAAGAGATCGGGATCGGGAAAGCCGACGAGATAGGAAAGATGACCGGACTCGTGATAGGGCTTCAGCTGAAAGAAGCAGGGAGCATAAAGACAAAGATAAGGAAAAGAAAATTAAAGATAGAAAGAAGAAAAAGAGGGAAAAGGAAAAGGATTCCGAAAAGAAGAGAAAGCGTGATAAAAAGGAAAAGAAAGAAAAGGAATCGAACAAGAAAGATATCGAAAATGAGGAAAAAATTGATTCCAAAGCGAATTTGATGGAGTTGCAAAAAGAAGAATCGAAAGAAAATGCGGTTAAAACTAATGAGAGCGAAAAGGTGAAACCTGAAATCGAAGCTGAAGAGTGCGTTAAAACTGAACCGGTTGCTGTTAAACCAAACGATGACCTATATGGTGATGAAGCAGCAGAAGCAGTAGACAAAGAAATTATTCAAAATTACATAAAAGCTGACGGTAACGAAGAGACTACAGGAGATGAAAAGGTCGTAGATTCAGTTAGTAAAGATGAACCATTTGACGGAATTGAACTACAAGCAGCAACAGAGGATTTAGAAGCAGATATGGAAGTTACTACCCAGACCAAGGAAATGTTGGCACCTTTACCAGAATTATCAAAATGGGAAGTGGAGGATGAAACTATCGAAAAGGCAAAAGAACCTGGTGAAATAACTTCACCCGAGGAAGAAGAAGATGGAGGTAAAGTTACATCGGAAGTTATTAAGAGAGCTGAAAATGCTATTTTTGCAAAGGCTATAAATTCGCTGCGGCCAATAGAAATTAAGAAAATAAGCAGTGACCGTATAAAGCTATATGGAGATGAAAATCAGCAAAAAAGTTCTATGAGTAATATTCAGATAACTGTTCCCGTGGCTGATTCTGAACCAAGGTCCATTGAGTTAAATGAAAGAAAAAGGCGGTATTCTAAGACTCCCCCGCCACGTTTATCTATCAAAGAACGATTGGGAGGTAAAGTTGAAGACGTTCGTAAGACTAGGGAGACACGTGTTGTACAAAGTACAGTCGAACGAGTGAAATCAAGATCTAAAACTCCAAAGAAAGAAATGTATCGTAGAGTCACAGTTGAAAGAGAAAGGGGGCGTAAAACTGACTCCCATAATCGCATAGATGCATCAAAACCAGATAAACGTAATGTACCTGACGATGTCAGAAATGAAGATTCTCGGAGCAATGATTATAAAAAAAGAGAGTATGATAGGAATAGTAAACACGATAAGAAATCAAATCTGGGTGACAAGTTTGCTACGCGTGGTCATGGTCAAGATAAAAATACAATCACTGAACTCAAAGGAGTTAATGCAGATCGTGAAAGAAAGAAATCAATTTTAGACGAAGCTCATTTTGAACCCGATTACGACGAAACGGTTGAATCAGATAATGAAACTAAAGAGGATATTAGTAAGAAACGTGAACGTTCTTCTTCTCCCACTGGACCTATTGACTCTAAAAAAGTAAAACTCGATGACACCATTAAATTAGATCTGACTAACGTTAAAAAGAGACCAGATTCTGACAGTGAATCATCAACTGATTCCGATGCAACGTCCTCATCTTCTTCTTCTGATGCACGGAAACGCAAAAAGAAGAAAAAGCGTAATAAAAAAAAGAAAAAACGCGCTGCAAGTGACAGTGATAGTGACTCGGGCTCAAGTTCTGACGATCATAAAAAGAAGAAAAAGAAGCGTAAACATAAAAAGAAATCTAGTAAAAAGAAGAAGAAGTCTAAGCATAAGTAAATCACTAAATATTTCAAGGATAATATTTTTTTAGTTTAGGTACTTGTTTCACTTTAACTTGTATTATTTTATAGGTTTAAATAAGCATTTTGGCAGTAGCATGCAAAGTTCACGTGTACCACTTTTATGATAAATATGTCATGTAATAAAACTATTTAACAATAAACTTTACTTGGAGAAAGTAAAAAGCGTTTTTATTTTAAATTTTCATGTTTAAATTACAAGTTTTAAACTAAATTACATGAATCAAGTGCAATTTCATAATTGATATTAAATTTCAATGGATTTCGATCACTCTATGGTCGCACGAAGAAAGTATTCCTATTAGTTGTATCATTTCAATATATGAATATGTTTTAACTGTAATTATTAACGAATAAACAAACGTGTTACTTTTATTTTTACCAAGTTTGCTTTTTGGTTTCAACTTACGTTCGTTAACTTTCGTTACGTTCTAAAAATAATCTAGGAACAAGTAAGTAAAAGCCTTTGATCTTTCATAATTTTATTTAGTAGAAAAACCATAATGCTATAATAAATAGGTCTTCAAATAAACTAAGTTTGTTTCGTAAACCTGAAATATTTAATATTTTAAATCTCTTTGAATCTTACTCTTCGACTGTTTCCGATCCAATCCAAATCCAAAAAATCCAATGATGCCATTTGACTAATTGCAATACCGTACACGTTATGGCCTAACCATTTGTTTGTTTAATGTAACCAATGCCAGAATTCGTTTGTCTTTATTTATGACTTATTATTCCTTAAGCCTATAGCGATGTTGCTGTTCCGAAAATCACCGCTATATAGTATATTGTAAAAGGTTCTCTGTATATCAAATCAAATCAAAGCATATTTATTCAAATGGGCCTTTACAAGCATTTTTGAATCGTAATTTTTACATTTCGTTTGTGAGCAAGTTACCAACGGCTCGGACTGAGGTTCTGTTGAGAAGATCTGATGGGAAACTCAACAATAGTTTTTGTTGTTGTTGAGAAGATCTGATGGGAAACTCAACAATACTTTTAAAATACCAATACAATATGTTAAGCCTTAATATAGTGTTATAACGTTTAACCTTGAATATTAGGGATGCATCATCAGCAAAGAATACAATGTCACACAATTTCTTTAGATAAAAAGGCAAATAATTTATTTATAGTAAGAATAAAAAAGGCCCCAGAATAGTCCCTTGTGGAACATCATCTGTAAAGGAGATCCAGATGATTTTACATTATTTATATGAACTGTAAAAACGCGATAAAATCATGCGCAGTACCGCGTATTCCATAGTGATCGAGTTTGAGCAGTAAGATTTGATGGTCTACACAATCAAAGGCTTTGGATAAATCGCAGCATACCCCGATACCATTTTGTAATTTCTCCAATGCGTCTACGTTGTTGATTTACCTTTGATAAAACCATACTGCTATGCATTATGTCGTTTCTATAGACAAACTGTTAACTGGTTTAAGATTATCTTTTCGGAAACCTTAATCATTGAGGGTAGAACAGGGAAAGGTCTATAGTTGTCAGGCTCAAGTCTGTCGCCACTTTTATACAAGGGGACCACTTTGCGGTGCTTCATCAGATCTGGGAATATACCTGCATCTATATATTTGTTAAAGATGAAAGATAATTATGGATCAATGTCATTTATGACACTTTAATAATTTAACAAATTTCTCAAAGACCACTAATCTTTTTTAAACTCAGGGTCTTGAAAGTTTTAATATGATCAGATGAAACATTATTAAAGAAGAAGAGGTTGTAATTGTATTTAATATTACTTTGTAATGTGGCGATTGCATCTGATGAGGATAAATTTAGAGTGCGCATTACTATTGTGGTATTTCCGAGAATTTTTTCAAAAGTAGCTGCTACCTATCTGCTATGCTATCTGAAATTATTTCGGTATTATTAAAAGGCAACGACGACGTCTAGCATAGCAAATGTCTGTACGTCATCAAATATACGTAGGTAATAGTTTTTGTTTTTTCAATTAATCCTATGAACACGCAGCTCACGCGTGAGTAGATTATTTAGGCGCCTGATAAAATGGCAGCTGTCTAGCCAATTTTAACAAACATCCGGCTTTTATCAAGCCATCTCCGTGCCGACGCTAATCAAATTAAGAATCGTAGGTACTTATTTATCATGTCTTCAATGGCAAAGAAAAACATCTTAAGAATAGTAAAAAATATAGATCGAGAATCTTTAATAATTTATTAGACATCTTTCGAGATCACTAAACAAAGTGGATTTCGTGTTTTCAAAGGGCTGCGGACAGAGCTGATGTCAAGTGTACGAGATTGACATGTCGTGGCATCTTGTAGATATACGCCTTTTTAAGAGTCATGTAAGGTTACAGAAGTGATTTATTTTACTAGTAGTAGGAGTACCAATTCACAAGGCTCTTCTTACAGTCAATAGGACAAGCGCTAGACCACCGAATGCCTCCTTCTGCGCAATTGTTATGGTTCAGAAAGAGACCGCCGAACGAAATCGTGAAAGGTTGACTCCACTCTAAAAGGCCTACCGTCCCTTCAACTTACTAGCGCCCTTAGAATAAAAGTGACACTGGGTCCTAGGAGGTCAAGATGGGAATCTGTCCATACGCCAGTGGATCAGATAAGGGAGGCGGTGTGTAGTGGTCTCGTGTTGCCTTCCCGGGGCATATAGTCCAGAGGGGCACCGGTGCGTTCCGTAGAAGATCCTGGAGCCTCTCACAGTGCACTGAGGTTAATCGCCGAGGGGGTTTAGTGAGTACAATTCCACATAATCCTATATCAATATCTTCTCTCTATCGCAATATATTCTCCGCGGAAAACAGGGTATCTTTTGAAGATATCTACCCAGCGATAGCAAAAAATTGAAAAAAAGAGTTGCTCCTCAAATCGTGAATAGTCAGAGGTTGAATTCATTGCGCCGTTTTGCAACCGGATATAAGGACTCGATAATGACGCCTGGGAAAACTTTCAGACGCCCCGCGATCTTCATCCCTATCGCCCTGGGGCTCTGTTTCGTGTGTATCTCTTTACCTAAAGTCTCATGGCCTAGAATCCTTCGTCCTATTTACTTCCATAACAATCTTCAAAAAGAAACAGGGTACTGCAGTCACACAGTTTCTCGTTTTCTATTTACTATATCTGATGATATCTTATTCAGAGTCAGTAAAGCGGCATATACTCTGAGTACGATGTATGTAAGTCTATTAGATTCTAAACCACCAAAATTCAAACGCATCTTTTCATCGCAACAAAACGTCTTTTCACATGCACCTTTTAATGTTTTTGGTTTGGTTTTGAGATCATATTTCGAAATCCCTAATTCCCAACTTCAAATTTTGTGTTGCTATTTTGGCCCTGGGCTATATTTTTTTTACTACTGCAGTATATTGGTTGGTATTACTAGTTTAACCTGCTTTAGATTTTTGATGAGGGTTAACTTCAATTGCCGAGTTATAAGTTGTTTTTATTCTGTAAATGAACTCGTTCCAACTTAATATTAATTGCATCTTATAGATATATTTTCGTAACTAATGATATCAGAGGACAGTAATGTAATTCAACCTGGAATACGTATTATTATTATTTTTAACGTTTATAATTATTTACAGATTGACATCAATACTATTTAATGATTTTAATAATTTGACATTAACTAAATTTTATTACATTATTATTTAAATATGTTACAATTTTTATACTTTAAATATTTGCATGCTTGGACAAGCTAAATGTGCGACACTTTAAATGTATGAAAACACCACCATTGTACCACATTTATAGCAAATAAATGATTATGATTATGATGTAAAAACAAAACACGACAGCATTCCGATAATCAGAGCGTTCGAAATTCAAAACGTCCTCCGGCCGAAGGAGCGTCGGGCCGCGCGTTCCGTTTCCAAATTATTTCAAACATGGCGCTGCGTAACGAGCCCAATGGACAAACAACAATTGACCTCAATTCGCCGGGCTAATGGAGTGCCGGGTCCCCGCGGGAGCGTGTCCGTCGCCCGGACGTTATTTTCGCGTAGATGGCGCCGCCAGTAACGCGATCTGTTTGGCTCGACGCAGAATATGCTAGAAGGTGCAGATCGACGTAACTCGTAACTCGATCCGCCGGAGGAGCTAGAAGTGCCACCCTGATGGTTATCGTTCGCACCTTGGCTCGCGGCACGTTTTGCAACTTGTCCCGCTCTCGGGCGGTTCTCGGAATGCTTGGGATTTGTTGTCGGCTGTTTCGCTGTTGACACAACAGTCTATGAGATCGCTCGGCAGCAACGTATCGCGGGATCTCTTGCCTGAGCGTTTTTGATCGCATCAACTTTTTATATGATGATAAAAATTACTTAATTTTCTTCTTTTAAATTTCTAACTGTATATCGGAAATAACCATAACTAATTCCTCAAACAAAAAAAAAACTAAATACTCTTATTGAGGGATTCTTTAGTGAATCATTTTTTTCCATTTTTTATTTACAGTAACTATCATTATAAAAACTAAACGTCCACATATGTGGCCAAGGACGTGAAGAGGTTAAGATGCATCTATAAGCAGACAAGAGAGCTTGTGTTATGTGATGGTAACCAATCTCCTCTGGCTAAGGAGATTTTTTTTTGGAAAAATGTCGACTGCCAAATTACATGTCGTTTCTATCCATGCAACCTAAATTATAAATATTAGTTCAGATGTTCCAATTATTATGAATAACTTTTTTATATCAAATTGCTATACAGATGTATGTCTATATATAGACGTTGCAGTGAGGAAATGTTTACAGGATTTCACTTATTTATTATCAACTCGAGTTCCATCATTTCAAATTTAAAATCTGACACTTGTTTATGACAACAGAAGTCTGAGAAAGTTTTGATGTTCGATTTTACTCCATTTGTCGCACTGAGGTATCGTTTGAACAAAGGTTCGCGATAATTAAATTGGTGACCGCCTCCATTATCCCCCGGGACGCTCTAAAATCAATCTTGCGAACATATTATGTTTTATAAGCACACAATATTGTTTCACGTCAACTCCAATCACTGTGTCGTTTATTTTTATTTCTCGACAGTACTACTTTTTGTGGAATTTTATGTTGACAGTTCATATTGCTATATCAACTTTACCGCCGTGATTGATTTCTCAACGTTACCCTTTTGTTGTTCTATGGGCATTGGTCACCTAATGAAATGGCTACATAAATATTGTTTTAAATTTCCTTGGAGGTGGGTTCCTTCATTATACGACTAGATATTGATTGTTCATTTTCAAACATAGAAAAGGCACAAGGTCTCACCGTTCTAAAAACTATACATATGCAGAATCACAGTATATTGCTACGTAAAAATAGACAAAGCACCAAGACATCGAACATAATCATGGTCTATAGGCGTTGCACCGTTCGTGAAAAAACCCTGTTAAAGAGGTAGGCAGATACCTCGGAAACTGCTAAACAAATTAAGATCAAATAATTTAAATTAAAAAAAAACAGCTGCATATTGATGTAAGTTTAATTGACATTTATTGGGTATTTCCAAATTTATAGGTAACAAACATGACTCCTACAATTTGTTCTACATACTATTAGATTAGATATATATAAAACTATTGACCACTAACATCGACGACAGAGGAAAAAAATCGATATTTCAAATATCGAACGGGAAGTGACAGCGATAAACGCGATAGGAAGCGCTGACCCCGCGGCGCGATAAGAGTCGGGGGGCATTCGAAATTCAAATTGCGACACCGCCATCTCTGTAAACATGGCGGGCTGAGGGCTGAACAAAATCCATCGGATATGTGGGACAAGTATGCGTGGTGGACTTTTTATGTGGTCAGGGTAACAACAAATGCTGTTATGAATTAAAAAAAAAAAACATTACAACAGTTTGCATAGACAATGGTTTTTTATTATGAAACAATATTTTAAGATTTATTTTTTCTTAATAATTTTAATAATTCTCTATTACTATAATGCTTTATGTATGTTCTGTACTATGTATTGATACTAGTCAACGTTCCCAGAACTGATATTGCGTGGATAACTGAATTGGGTTTTTTACGTGTCCCGACAGCTCTCATCTTGTTTTTTTTTTATTTTTTATTTATTCCTGTTATCGTGCCATTCGAACTACTGCGGGTTTATTTAAAAGGATCTTTTAAAGCGCTTCTAATGCTCGAGTCGGTTATTATTTTCGTTCGTATAAGCATTCTGTAAGATGGCGGCTGAATCGTATGTTGATAGTGAACGGTTTTTTCTAACGAGATGTAGAGGGAACAATGAACAAGGAATAATAGAGGGAACAATGTTTGAATTGTATTGATTTTTCGTATACAATGCCATCATTCGTGGTAAATTCCATGTACATGTCACTCGACTATAGGGTCAGAGAAAGATTATATTTCTTGTTAGGGTGGCTTTTAATTGATTTCTGAATATTTCGAGTTACTTCTACACGGAAACCTGCATAAATAAAATATAAAAAACCTGTAAGTGCAATTTTTTCTAAAATTTGTTAAAAACAAAAAAAAAATACTTTTTTATGCTTTAATACTGCTAAAACCGAAAAAAAATATCCCATAATTAAAACAGATAAATGAAACCAATTGGCCAATAATTGATCGCTAAAACTATGCAAAGGCCATTATTAACAAGTTTTCTACGAAAGTTAGCTCCAAGAAACTTAAAAGGATGCAAAATTTGTATCCATCGTTTTTACTTATCCTATACAAAAATATAATCTTCAGTATATGTCCTAACTTGTGACCACTCAAGTATGTAGCACCGACTGAAATATTAGCATAATAATCAAGTGCAAACTTTTAAGACTTAATATCTCAAAATTAAATTTGTAGGTTTTCGGACTAAACCCTCCATATTATGAAGATAGATTTCGTCTGGTAAGGGGGTAAATGACTATACACGAGTCTGAGATATTTATGAGAATAAGTATAATGAATAAGTTGCACTTTCTTTACGTAAAAAGATGGTTATTAAAGTGGGTATATTCGTAATAACGTCCGACTACCATCCCTGCACCATAGCGCATAGATAGCATCAGTCATCATCGAAATTGTGGCGAACGATTTAAAATTTGAAATTCAATACGCTCTTTCATAGACAAGAACGCTCACTCACTGACGTCCCGTATCTGCATTGTTATCTTTGCCCTATTTAAATTTGTTACGCGTAGCATATTAAAAGATGGACGGGGGCGCATTGAGAAATCGCTGCACAATGCCGAGGCGACAATGACGCCCTGTTTATCGCCAGATCGCCGCGCGTTACGCGTATTTGAAAGTCAAAATCTTTCGAATTGTTTGCGTCGCGTATCGGGGTGTCGTAAGGTCGCATACATATCGCCCCGCTCCATATCTATGTTTCCGCGTACGTGTTCCTTGCGTCGAGGGGCGATTCGAACTGCTCGCGCTTTGTCTGCGTCCCGTCATTTGAATTTCGAATTTGGAACGATTTGATGTTTTCGAATTACGCAACAGTGTGTTGGTTTTTTTTTCTGTTTTCCAATTCGGCATGTTTTATTTAACAGTTTTTGACTGATCGCATGTTTATCGGATGTCGCGCGGGTTTTATTGTTGCTTTGAATTTCGAAAGCGTATCGTCTGTGACCTGTCCAGATTTGAACGCCATCGTTGAAGAAGGTTCCACTACATTAGTAAACACGGTCAACACTATTTTTTTATACGGTAATATTGCATTTATGGAACATTTGGTGTATATATTCAAACAAAATACATATAAAGTAAACCAATTTTAATATTGATATTTCAATTTAAGCACTCGTAAAACTTAGATTTCTCAGCCTAAGATTTCTTCACAATAATACGCACGGCACAAAACCTCAGTCAGACCCCTCTGCGACGGGTGCGTCGACCCCAGCGCGTAATTTCGAATTTACTTTTCAATTTTATACATCTCGCATCCCTTAGATTTCAATTTGCCACTCGAGACCCTAACGCGCGTATGTAGGAACTCCATTTGTTCGGGAGTTTTCGGACATGTTCCAATGCAACTCGTGCAATTTTGATGTTATCTCTACTTGTATAAAAATTCGAAGTTATTTTGTAACGCAATAAAGTTACGGATTAGCTCAGTTTTTTTTTCATTGATATAAAAAGGGCTATGGTTTCGAAATCTTGTAAAAATTTAGGAATTTGTAGTGTATCGTTAACAAGGTAAATTTTTCGCTTATAGAGTGAAAAATTGATATATTTTTAATATCATAAATCATAAACGTTTTCCTCGTAGAGATGGTACAACTACATTATCCTTTTTAACATTAACATTCGGCCAGTGTTGCCATTTCAAGATTCGCTCATCTCGGTCCCGCGCGTTCGCAGAATTAACATGGCGTCCCCACATGCAATCATTAGTTTCCAACATGGCGGCGGCGCGGCTCCCTCGCGCCCGACCCTACTGCGCGTGCGTCACGCGCTAGGCGGGAACGAGCGCGATTGGCCGCGTCCTGTCGCTAATTGAGCGCCGCGGACGTCCGTCGCGCTCGTGTGCTCCATTTTCGAATTCGAATTCGATTTGGATCGTCGCCGTTGCGCGTTCGATTTGTGCGCGTGTGTAACTTTTAGTTTTTTTTTTATTAACTGAGATGTCAATCGGATATTGCGTTCTTTTTTTTTTCTAATATTGACTTTACATGCCAGTGATAAACGTGGGGTTTAAATCGAGTTTGAGCAGTGCAAAATGTTCTAATGGTATGTATTTAATAATATACTCTTACCTATTTTGTTTCAATTTATGTTTCTTATCGATTATTTCGCCTTTGTAAAATCATTTATTTACATTGTGTGTGTGTTTAAATGAAAAAGGCGATCTCAATCGGTTGCACTCTGGTTGTTCAGTAAACTTCTATGTTTTTTTCGCTTTTACCCGGCTCTCCTGTAATAGCTAACCCGCATGGTTTGGATAAGATGGATCGCACTACCAATTTTCTCTGAACTCGCAAAGTAGCTTATTTGTAAAAAAATGTTAATGTGTATATAGAACATATATGTCCATACATTCTGGTTACTGGGATGCATTTAAGAACTCGCGTGTCAAGTCCACATTTCAATTAGAGTAATATGAATTGTCAATTTGTATTTTGTCACATCGAGGAATTCGCTTTAAGTGGGTAGACAGTGACTTAGTCCACTTAATCTAACCACCCAAATCCTCTCTAGTGGCGGCAGTTAGATGGTTTGTTTAGATCAAGCACAATTGTTAAATTGGTTTTGTAATTACCTAATCTCGCATCTCGATAAGAGTCGCGAAGACGACCGCAATGATGTCCAAGAATTAGCGACTGCTTACTATTTGTCGAAATGCCGGACTATCCCGTCTCATGTATACGTCTCGTGCTTTTACGTCAGTCATATCGGTGTAACTCGGCATTGTGGATTGAAGCTACTTGTAAGCTATCGGGATTCGAATCTGCTATCGCAGTTCGAGCGTTCACCTCCGGCCTGCGCCGCTGCGACATGAGGCGGAATAATTCAGCCACATCGCGTCACCTGATAGCAGCGCTTCCTAAGAGTCCGTCGTATTCAATAAAACTCACCGCGAAATGGATTCGTCTATGGCTTTTAAGCGAATGTCGCAGGATCACACCGTTACCTGTTAACGCCGGGAATCTGTCTGAATAGGGTGTGGGGAGAAGGGAGTAAGAGGGGTAGTGAAGGCAGCCAGCCTCCCCCTGGCTCCTGTTTTAGATATTATATTTTTGCTACGGCCCTCCGCTTGCCGGCTGTAGGGTTGTCGATCGACGGGAAGTGCTTGGTTTTTCCGGTATTAAGACCTCTTTGCGGTAAATTGTAGGGTTGTCAATTTTTAGTTTTTGTAAAAAATAACATTACTAATATAAATCGGTCTGTTGATTTGTAGTTCTTTTTCACAGTAACAAAGCAACGAATCGTCAAGGTTGTTGCATTATAAGATTTGCCTCAGACAACATCTTCAACCAGTTGACGACATGGATTTAATTTTGGTTAAACGGTGGTTCCGGATGCCTTTGTAAATTTCAATATATATCATAATCGATATTAGAAAAAAGACTTATGTTGATGCGTAAATAACTTTTAATGTAGTCAACCATAAAATTGGTAAACGTAAGAGCCTCATCCGCCGTAATTATTAGGGTCGCCATTGGGTGCGCGTTCATAATTGTCTTGAATCCAACAAGGATCTCAAGCCGTGAGCCAAGAGCCCTTAAGATCAAGTAATGGAACTCTTTTGGCCTGCCTATCTTTGCTATACATAAAACTGGCGCTGAAATTTTTGTGTAGCGATTTAAAAAAAAATAGTTTTAAATACGGCAGACGGAATGCCACCCTCTACAAATAATCCACTACAAACTTAGTCATAAAATTGATCCGATAAAAAAATGGCATGAATACTATTATGTACATTCACAGAGATCGTTGTTGGCAGCGGTATGAAAAATATAATATGCACTTTCCGCTAAACCAGCGCTCGCAGTACGCCATCGTGACACAGCCTCAATGAGGGGTGGGCACTCGACTCTGTTTCGAAACGTTACCCGCCGCGGCCTCGGCGAATTCGAATTTCGAATGCGCCGCTTCCATTTTTGAAATTAGAGTTTTTAATTAAAGCCCGCGTTTCTCGCGATATCATCGTGCTTTGTCGTCGCTCCGCGGGGCGGGCCCCGTTTTGCATTTTTTTCTCTCTTTCGCGGGGGCAAAGGTAAAGACCTGTAATTATACGCTATATCATTTTTTCTTCCACTCGGCCAGTTTCAAAAGGAGGCGAAACCGAAAATTGTTTTCGCTTTTGTGGTGTTTATGCTCTGTGGAGACGTCGGCTTGGTTGGTCGTCCGGGTGGATGAAAATGTCTGGAACTGATTTTTTTTTGTGGGACATCTAAACTTTTCTTTTCTATTGGCTGAGATTAAGTGAGTATTTTTCTTTATTCTACTCATCTGGTCTAGGCCAAAATATACACGTAAAACAATGCGGTTGGTTATGGCTAATATTTTTTATAAGGCGTTGTTATGATCTGAAAGAAGCCAGTCACATACTTTGTATGCGGCAGCGTGTCATATCAGCATATTACAATGACTTATCCCATATTTGTTCTTGTAAGGAGATAGATGATGATTTATATTTGAAATATGTACATGATATATTACATATTTGACAAATGATCTTGGAAACGGAATATTTTACTTATAAATAAACACGCGGATCGTTTACAGAGAATTCTTTATTTGCAAATGTGCATTAGTTCTAATTGGTACTTAATTAGTATTTACAAACACAAACGGTCGTTATCGATAAAGTTAATGAAGTTGGTTCATATTTTTTTCCGCTGTAGGTCCCGTTCGTTATCTAATGAACTCAAGAATATGGTAAATGAAATAAATAATATGTTTTTTCATGAGAGGGAAAGGATTCGAATTGAAATATGAATGCTATAATAGTGTCTTGAAAAGGGTTACCAATCAAATGTGGTGAATTTATTTTCATTACAAAAATTTACTTTGTTATTATTACTTGAAGTTAAGAACACTACAACTTTTATGGTCACAGACAGACTGAATGTGCGATAAAATACGTGACTGGTTTTTTATATCATATCAACATCTCACACATTGCCATATAAACTAGGCAGAGCCTGTATTTTAGTAACCAGACAACTGATATAAATACTTAAATACATACTTATACGAATAATTAACACCCAGACATAGAAAAAAATATCCCTCCTCATCGCACAAATACTTTGTCCTGGATTTGAATCAAACCCACAACCTTTGGCTTTGCAGTCAGCTAACCACTACACGGATCAGTCAATTCTACTATGCATTGTATTCTTCTATATTATTACTACATATATCCCAATCGGCATTTAAAATAGCTTCCGTTCCCGAACATGATTCGTAAGATTACAATCGATCGAAACCCAAATGAGACGAATGGATATCTATGTATGTGTGTGACATTAATTCATTATAATTGTTTATATATCTATATATAAT
>DWHQ01000078.1:0-19714 GCA_018247955.1 Eurytides marcellus marcellus | reverse complement strand
TATGTACATATCGTACATAACTTGTATTTGAGGTATGAGTGAATAAGTATACATTACTTCAACTAAGGTTTTTGAAAGAGGCAGTCGTCTGGAAAGCAATGCTTCGATATGCTGTTGCGTCGACAAAGTTGTATAGTAATATTATTTACCAGCTTGTCATTCTGCCGCCTATCACGTTTCCATTTGAGTAATTTTGGGGCTGAAAACGAACCGGTTCGACAATTTAATTCATTCGAGAAGTCATAAAGTTGGAGACGTCTCACTGCTTAATATAGCCCCCTTGCAAGAAACAATTAGACAGTGGTAATGCTATGCTAGAGTCGCATGGATAGAAAATTTAGCATGGATATGACGTTTTCATTTCCTAGTTTAATCTTTTTTATAATAACACTCGATCACATCTACATTTTGTTAGTTTTCTACGATTATATAAATAATTAAATTTTGATATCATTTTGTTTAAATATCAATATGGCGTTGCCTGCTATATTGATAAATAAAAGGAACTAATTTTAATAATATTTATATGCTTTATTAAATACAAATACTACAAAGAATATTTTTAAATACAATATTTTATTTTCATCTTGATTTGTATTTGTGTCTCACGTATGGAATCAACCGTTAATATAACTAAATTATACAGAAAAAAATCGAAAGCCAAATATGGTTACATATTTATAAAGTAATTGTATATCTGTGTTATTAAATTGTCTAAGATGTTACTCGAATTCAGCTTTCCATATATCTGCGCTTGAGATAGTATAATGTGTCGAATGGCTTGTAATAAGAGAATATAAATCGTGGCAACACCGTGACGGGGCCGCATTTACACGCAGAATGAGAGACATCTACCCTCACGTGAAGCGCGAACTGCTCCGTGAAATGTCCTTTTAATTGTTTCCCCGAATATACGATGTCTAGCGCGCCACCGTGAATACTTTTGCCTATTCTAACGTTACATAACACCTTGTAATTTATCATATACAAAGTCACATTTGTGTAAGTCTAGCGAAGGAAATTGTTCACTTGAAAAAGTGTGATATAGATAGTTACTGTATTATTTCATAACGCCGGAACACTAAATTTTAATATATTAAATCTAGTTTTTAATTAGCTAACAATAATATTGAGCTTTATAAAGTCAAAAATTTGAAAATCATTGTTTAATATCTTAAAGTGATTGGATTGGGGGAATTGGTTTCAAAAATGAAAAGTGTATTTTTCATTCGCTCAATTAACGCACCCCAATGAAGTTGAGCATGTTAATTTTATGAGCACTTTGTATTTAAAGTGCTATAGTCATGACGATAACACCGGATAACAGTCGACTTGCACAATATTCAAATGAAATTGCAACTTTGCCAAAACTAGCGAGAGAATAGCGTCGCTAACATTAATATATAATAGAACCAGACCCTCCTTGCGTCGCGGCAGCCTCTTTGTTTTTATAGGCCGTTGAATACTGAAGTGTTAATCAAGAATTTTGCAATATCAGCTCTTCTGTGTCGTCTACCCTTTGCAAAGGAATAATATTTTTCTATAATGAAACATAAGAAAAACTACGGAAAAACTACTTGTGTTTGGTCGTATTATCGTGTTTGTATACCAGAGATTAACTCACGTGATGTCCGAGATGGTTCAACAGAAATAACCGTTTTTTTTTAATACTTTTATCAACGCAATCGTCTAAAAGTGAGAGAATGACAATTTTTACTTTACACATCCTTATAACTTTTTAACGTTTATTCAGCCAGTGTAACATGTCTTTCTATATCGAAGGAACATATTAAATTGGTTGCGAGTTCAGTCTGCTTACGTATATACGACTACATTCATGGAATGCGATCCCCGTGGACATTGCCACTCGATTTCGCACCGTAAACTTCATCCGTTAACTTAACTCTTCTCGTGTGTTTGAGGAATCGATTTGCTGAAAACTAAATAATAAAACACTCCGTTATAATACTTGTATATACATTATTTCAGAAAAAAAGATCTGATATTAGGGATCAAATATAAAAAGGGATATTGTATTTTTCAATCATCATGTGGTAAATCTGAAAAGGTGACACAAATTACACAAATTACACCTTGAAAAGAGTTTTATATACTTATGCTTGTACTGTATGTCATTTATTTATGTGACTGATAATCATACCAGGCAATTCAATTTAAAGGGGTCTTAAAAGAAAAGATACTGTATGAATCATTATTATTCTGTCTATAAAGAGTGGAGAGCAATCTTTAAAATAGAGTTTACTTCACAAATTCTCCGAGCTTATTGATTCTATTTAAATAACTGTGAACGAAGTCCGTGGCGTCTATTTTTGGTAGTAAACTTGCGAATACGTGGGATAAGTTATATTAAATTTTAAGTCGTCTGCCTTTTCTGTTACTTGTTTGATTCTAAGGAATTGTAAAAGACCTGATGATTTTACCGTTAAAAACTATAAGATAATGACGGTTTTATAGAACTTTGGACGTATTGCATAACGATTTTTTTTCATTCCCAAAAAAAAGGGCGATTATCTGTTTAAATTATTATATTAACGTTAAAGATATCAGAGATTATATCTAGAATATTTAATATTTGCTTCATAAAAAAAAAAACAAAGAATGGCTTTATGAAATTAGGCAAAACAATTACTTAGAGCAGGCGTATGCATTTAAGCCTACAATGGACTATCCGCTAATATTCCATTAATGGGTGTATTGCACTATCGAGGATATTATACAGGAGTCCGGCCCGCGTCAATGGCAAATGCAATTAGTTGGAGTGCACCGTTTTTGATGTAGTACCGAGTGCCGACACGGAGCTCGCGTGGATGTGCGAGCAGATTCGTTCAATACAAATACATAATCCCGTTCCTAAAATTGGAATAAATTTTTATGCACAGACGCCGTCAAGTATTCATGAGTTTAAACATTTTTATCGTTATCACATAGTCGATGTGATTGATATTTTGAATGTATTTTATTTAATTGTATTTTATTTCGAAATTCGGTCATGTTTATAATTCATGAAATATGATTGGAAAAGGGGCATAGGCAATATAACTTATGTAATTATTTAGATTATGTTACTTGGTTAGATAGGTTAGTTTTGTAGTTATGCAAACGGGACAAAGACATAACATTTTAACAAAATCAGTATATTATTATAAATATGGCTTTACTTGTAGTGTTTGATGTAATTCAGGGCATTTTCTTAAAAGGTTCACTTAAATCCTTTCGGTATAATACATATGTATTTATAAGCATCAATCGAATGGAAGCTAATCACTCATTATTAGGGAATTGTCTTCATGTTTGCCGTATATTCATCTCATAAAATTTAGATTTATATGAACTAACGAACACATGTAAAAAAACATTATTTATGGGCGACGTAGCCACAGGATATCGGTTGTTTCAATTGCCATAGAACAGATTATATCGAATTAGTAAGGGTAAAATTCGCTGAAAAGAGTAATTTGAGCGCATTTAAAATCTGTCGATATACGCTCAGCGCTGTTGATTTACGATTTCATTAGTTGCGTGCAGCCCGACGAGACGGCCATAACAATCGTATACACATGAGTACTAATTTGCGTCACTGTAAACGTATGTACGAATGAAGCGCCGATAAATTATTTAAATGCAAATAAAATTAATTTGTACGCATTGTTGTCATTGTGAGAAATCGCCGACTGTACATAGTTTTGTGGTCGTCCACGCGCGTTGATTGCTTTTGAAAGTTAATCTGTAAAAACTATTGTTAGAGATTATTTTTTTCAATAAAACCCTTCGCTTATGTAGTAATGTTACAACAAAATATAATTTGGAAACGGGTAAGATCGAGAGTGGCGGTTTTAGAATCCATTCAGTGCATTTAATATCACCTCACTATGTGTGGGACTTGAAATTTGCACTTATATCATATGCTTATCTGAAAACCGTTTTGTTATTAAAGTTCTTGAATATTTATTTGTCGTAAATAAAAAAACTAAATCCGGTATAAGCGCTGAAATATTATACCCTGGAGTGACAATTAATAATAGATATTTTTTTCATTTCCTTTTCAGTTAAGATACATATGTACATTGAAATGTTCGGACTGGTATTTGAACTCGGGTCGCTTAAGGATTTTGAATTAAAACGATTGACTCGAGTTTAAGCTGCATTTTAAAATAAAAATACTACCAATAAACAGTAATATTTGTATAATATGTAAATTATATATACTATAATATACATACTATAATGTTGCACATGTGAACTAAAGATGCATGTACCAATGAGTTTTTCGCCTCATTCAGTTTGAAAAAGTATACGCGAACAAAAAGTTAAGAGTAAACAAGAGTGGGGAATTGTAGGCTGCTAGATTAAAACACACGAGGATTCAGACTAATGTGACGGTGGTTGGATCCCTCCATTTGATGTTCACTATTAAATTGGTGTAGGGCAATGTTTGGAATTCACAGAAAGTTATATTGCTCGAATATTATAGAGAATGTGTAAAAGCGAATTTTTTCTGGGAAAATTATCACGTTCTCACTTAAAGTCTAGTCTCATACTGTTTATTACTAGTTGGGGTGTCGTTATGTCCACAACGGGTAAATAGGTACTTACTTCGAATGGCGGGATTCATAAGAGCCGTCAAGATCCAACCGATCCTATACAAATTGTATAGGATCGGTGCTAAATAAATTAACGAAAATATAAAATTTTTTGTTAATTTTGATATAATAAAAACAAAAATAATTCGCCCCCAGTAAAAACTATTATTAGTTTAGTAAATACTGTTATTAGTAAAAATTTAATTTCAAGAATGTGTATTGTTGAAATGAAACATTCTTTATCGGTATTATACATAACAAGGACTATAGTCACGAGGCAGATAAAATTAAATCAATTAAACGATGTGTAGTACCCAAAACCATTATTACTAAATGTGTTTAGAGTACTTAAAAAAATTATTAAGCGATAAAGTCGTGAGACGAGCAAGTCTGGCGCTCGATGATAAATCACACTCCTTAGGACCAGCTTGATCCTGCATTGCACTCTTCACCTAGAGCTATATCTGAATAACTGGCAATGGAATGGTTTCATCCAAGGCGTACTCTGCAGAAGAGTCTCACACCACTCGAGGAATTCAATAATCATTAAAATATGCAATGATCGTTAGACCTATTAAAGTTTAAATATTAAAACATTTTTATTTATTTGTAAAAATGTCACAGATTAAATTAAAATTATTTGTAACATTAAAATATACTAAAATAAAAGTCAAAGTCAAAGTCAAAATTCTTATTTAAAATTGGATTGGTTTACAATCACTTTTTGACGTCTAATGAATCTACTACCTGTTCGGGAAAAAAATACCTCAGTCCTGAGCAGAACAGGTGAAAGAAACTCAGCGGGACTTTAACTCTCTCTTTTATTAAAGAAAAAAAATATGTTTACAATTTTTATAAAATAAGTTATTACACTTTTAACACTCCAAAACACAAATCAAAACATAACATACGGCGACAAAAATAACTGCATTCCACAATTGTTAAACGAGCCAACTTGAAATGAAATTGCATTTAAGCCTATAGGTACGAGTATTCATCGTCAGTCATATTATTTGTCAGCGGCCGTCATCGGCAGGCGTCGCCGCGCGTCGAGTGCGAGCGACGCGTGGCCTATCCAATTACAAATTCGCGATATTTTCTATGCAATGACGCCTGGGAAATGCAATCAATCTAGGAAATGTCCGAATATGTGCCATGTCGCCAATAAGTGCGCACCGATATAAATTTAATTAAAAGTCCGGGCGACAAACCGATGAAATATCGGAAGAATAAATCTAACATATATTGAATATGTTGGATAGAAATCTACAGTCATGTACGGTAATAGTAAAGTAGGCAGATTAAAATTAAGGAGACGATTCGATCCCACATGTTTTTAAATATTTTTTTACTCTCATCCGCAATAGGTTTGTTTTAACCTATTAACGTCGAAAACTACCACGATTCATCTTAGATTATATATGTTTCTACTGGCTCCAAAAAAGAGGAGGTTCTTAAAAAATATATTAAGTCAAGGGGCGAGATTTATTATGGCTAATTGGACAGCTTCGATTATATAAATCTCAAGCATTTAAGTTTTCCGGATGGTGCCATCTTTTTCAGATTTCTTCTAAGAGTCACTTCAAACAAAACTGTTTAAGATTTTTCCTTTAATATGGGGAAAATTAATAACCATAACCCAAAAACAGGAATGAACACAGGATGTGTCCCTGTGGTACACCAGTTTCTCGGACAAAAATTCTCTCGGATTGCAGTACGCCATTTAGATTTAACTTTTTGATTCCTATCTTTATATTAAGATATGAAAAAACAGTACATAATTTAATAATATTTTTTAAATTATTACAAACAAATAAAAGTAATATCATAAAAATACTGTTGACTGACTAATTTTATCACATATTTCGTCGTTCGTATTTTTAAAAAGGAGCACGACGATTTATAAGGGCATTAAAAAGTCTAGTCGTTTTCAGTATGTTGTTGCAGGTGAAGATACGATCACGTTAAAAGATAAAGACGATGTTGCATGAGGCAGATAAATATAGATCGAATGCAGTTCGCAAGCAGAAAGTCACTTCAGAGGCCAACTTAGCTTTGTACTAAGTCAGACGCACACTGAGAGATACTCCAAAAGCGAAATATAAATATTGAAGCGATATTGTATCCGATCATAATATTTACTGAATGCAGCTCGTAAAAACAATTTTATATTATAAATACTTGCCCTTCGCAAAACAAAATTAATTCAATAACTCGCACAATCATTTTAACAGTTATTCGTAAATTTATCTAACCGCGAAAAATTTGAGGATAGGGTTTGCATGGTTCACAGGCAAGAGCATGTTTGTTTCCGTTTACAATAAACACGCTTCAATCAATCTGTTCTAATGAGGTAGTCGTTCAAATGTGGCATTGTAATAATTAAACACGCAATCTTACAGCAAATTATTTGAACTTTTAAAGTGTTTTGTATAGATTGGTTTCTTTATAAAATTGGAAATTTGTAGTTTATACAAATCACCAGTTTGGCAATATCACTGTTTCGGTACTTAAACGCGTTGGCAGTTTATCAAATATATTTCAATAAATTTAAAATTTATTAATATTTGTGGTTTAGTGAGTTCCCATCTTATTAAAACTAAAATAGTTTCCTGACACTTTAAGGTAAGAGTCCAATCGAATATTCGTGAGTGTGGAGAGGCGACCGGTACCCTTGCGATAGAGAATTTCAAAATTATTTAATTCGGTTTTTGTAAATTTTTGTTAAGCTATTATATTTATTAAACAATTAAAACATAGTTATTTTTGTTAATTGTGCTCCAATATATTTACACCTTACGGTGGTAGGGTCATGCAACAGCTCCCACTGCTGCTGCATTATCGCATTTTAACACGACAAATTTACTTATATCGCATTTTCGGGTATTCGTATTCCTTTACTTTTGTTGGTAACAAGTGATTACCAAGTTGATAAAACGATTTTTTTAAACTTATTAATTCGTATAAATCCTATATAAAGCCAAATTCACGGGAAAAAGTTATTATATATTTTTTTTACATTATTATCGTCTATTTTTAAATAAAATTTCTGTTAGTTATGTCGATTTGTATAAATGTTAGAAAAATAGTAAGTTCAAAGAATCAAATTTAAAATTGTAACGATTTGAAACGGAGTCGTCGATTTACGCTGTTGCGGTTTCTTTTCACGTTTTAGGCTTCACAGTCAGATGTTTTGAAAGGACCGATTTTGCTTAACAGCGACGTTGCCGCGCCCGCATGCCTCTGCGTCTACCATTGTAAAGGCAACAACAATCGTGCATTATTGTTTTGACGACGGAGTTGGTATTCTCTGTGTTTTTTATTTCAGCATTCGCACAAAACCGTAACTTTATACACCTGAGTAATGGCGCTGAAATTAAAACTTTAAGCTGTATGAAATGTTACCATTGAAGTGATATTGCAATTTTTTAAATTATTTCGATGGATATTTTCGAACGCACATTATGCCGTATAAATATTGAAATGTCGAGTACATTAAAAGAGTAAACAAAGTGTATCGGGAGTCAGATTTCGAACAAAGCGTTGAGTGATTACTCAAAACCGAAGACATGATATTATTCATTTGTTTTGACGTACTTGTATTTGATCTCATGCTCTAAAAATAATCACAGAAAATTAAAATATTGAAAAGTAGGAGTCGAGTCTAGAACTGAAATTATCATTGTGTAAGTTAGCTACGATACTTTAGGCTACAGGAGTTATTAAGACGTAAGTAATTACATAAGTCACTAAGCTAGTCTTATTTTCTATGGATAATGGTAATGCTGTTACCATCATCTATGATATTTTAATGTTATTGCGTCTCATGTTATAGACGTATCGAACCCGTAAAAGAGGTTGGTTCCCAAAAGTTTGCTTCTTCTTAGTGCGTTAACAACCTATTACTACAACGTCGACTGTCATGTACCATTATTCACTAGCTAACTTGTTATAAGTTAAAGACGTTTTATGATTTGAGAAAAATTTACTCGGAGGTACGATTTCTTAACAGAGCTCGCCTGGGGTAATACTACTGCATTGTCAGTAATACAGCTGTCAGGCAGTAATGTATATATTACTGTGCTCCGGTTTGAAGGACAAATCTTGGATCTCCGGCGCAACTCAAGGCAAATTCTGTTTGTGTTGTTATGGGGCAGAGAGGTAACATACCATCAGACGCACGACTTACTCATCTCGTCTCTTAATGTCCTAAATAAATATGAAAATATTAATTATCTTAACAGCCATCGTCATTCCTGTCACACTATTTTGACTAACTAAATTCATTGTGATGCCTTGATGATCTTTAAGCAACGTTTTAGAATCCTTGTGGGTATCTGTACGGGTCTGTACAGCTAGACTGCAAATCATTAGTTGGATAGAGACGGTTGCGGTGGACCACACTCGCTGTTTGCATTTGTAATTAATACACTGTTTGCACTCCTGATTTACGATAGCGTTCCTCGTGCACGCGTTATGTGTTAATAGCTTACGAAATTATCAATATTCTTTAAGTATATGCCATGTTTGGATAAAGTTTAGCAAAATTAATATAGTGTTTCACAAGAAACACAAGAAATTCACAAGAAACTGTCTTACTAGTCATGTAACATGTTGTCACAAAAGAAACGCCAAAGGTACACACCAAAGCGAACCATAATGTAATCTACGAAAGCTTTTGACCCAATGAGATTAATATACATACATAAGAAGCAGGCTAATAATGTTTATTTTGTTGATTAAAGCAAATAAATAATACTTTTATTTCACCTTCAGTTATTTATGAGAGGCATTATCGGTGAACCATGTCTTTCGTATAATCAGGCTGGTGAAAAACTGTTCTTCATGCAGCTAAGTCCCAGGGGTGTGTCCTCCTCATTTTGTTCGGTGAAAAATCGTAGCAGGCCTTTCCTCCCGTCTTTTGCCCCTGCGAGGCTTGTCAGCTCTTGGCGCGGCTCCCGCTTAGTCGGAGGGCGTGGTGTCACTTCGATTGAAATTTGCATTTTTAGCGAAAGTACAGAGACGCACGTCTTCGGCAGACGGATTGCGTCAGAGATGAATAATGTTCCGACGCGCCTTGACGCGGTTTATTTTTGTGATGATTTATTATGTATTTAAATTATATAAGCGTTTTCGGGCAGAGTGTAAGATATTGTATAGCGTATATTTTTATAGTGTAATCAGAAATTACTTGATATGGTATTCGTAACTATATATTTGTGAAAAACTCTTTATTTAGTATAGTTTCTATATTTGCGCGCGTGTTTAGTATTACTATAACGTACTTTAATGAAATCCTTGCTACATTGCGTTTGAAAATTCAAATATCCACAACAATATCTTTCAGTTGGTGCATTTCATGTTTGTTTCAATTCCACTCAATATTCCGATAAAGTTCTCCAATATCCGAAGACATAAAATTTATTGTTAACTTCCTGGCCGTAAATATAAATGAAAGCCTAAACTCAGTTTAATAGAAAATTTTAATATTATTGCGTCTCACGTTCGTGGAAAGCAATAAAAATCCAAAACTTAGTTTTGCGTGGAAAGTTTCGCTTTGCTTTCAGCTTACGCGGGACGAGTGGAGTGGAACGCAACCCGGGGCCCTACAAGGAATAGGCGTGTGCGGAATGCATAATATAGGAGGAGATTAAAAACTACACGACATTGTCAATACCAGGCTTTTTTTAGGATCCTCTACATCGCCACAGCTAATTACCTATTTCACATAAGGCACTTTTGTATTTTCAATATGTCAACTGGCTGAGTTCGTTTCAATAAATGATGCTATATATAATGCGTGATATTATCAATAATGATATTATCTAATGCGTGAGGTTACCGGATCCCGATTCCTTAACCGTCACCCCTCCTAAGGTGTGTATAGACGGCGACCATAACCTTCTGTAGAACGCTGACACATTGGTTAATAAAAAAACTTCATAAAAAAACAGGAAACTTGCTTATATTACTTACGTTTGATTTAAAAGATTTCTCCATAAGGTCCATGATTTCATATTAAATATTCAATTACAGATTTAAAATCAACTGATTTATTTCATAATAAAGAAATTATTTGCTTAAGTTTTCCTAAATATGACGGGAATTAAGGAAAACCTAATCATCTTTCTACATTATTCTATCTTTATACATAAATTGTTTTTAAAAATACAGTCGAAATTCGATTAAAAGAAATATACTACATGAAAAATAATAGTATCAGTGGCTCGAGAGGATAAATTGAAATTGACTGCAACACAGTTCTTGAATAGCATAAATATTAGTTTCTAGTTCGGTTTGCGCGGGAAAATCGCCCCGGACATATGATCACGTGAATTATTTATACACCTACTGTCCAAAAACGGAATAAAAACAGTCGCTCCTGTTTGGAAACCATTACTTTAAGTGCATGCTTCGAGTATCGATCTCACCTAATCTTTGACGTTTTACAGTTTTCAGAGAGTGTGTTACGCAACTCTGTATTTTGGAATTGATCCTATACAATTGATTTTGCGCTCTCAGACGTATTGTATTCGATTTTTTTGATGTAGACACGGTTAGGCAGATAATATTTAAAAGGTGTGGGTGCCATTAGCTTTCACAAATTATTTACAATAATAATTCAGTATTTATAAAAGTGTTGCATTTCTAATTAATTAAATATGAAGGTACAAAATACGTTCGGGCACCTTTTACATTTTTTTTTTCATTTAGAGGCAAGCAATATAATAAGCATATTTCAAGTGAGGCGCGATGTCTCAGGTGTTGGCCCGCATCTGAATATTGAAACGAGTGTGATCAGAATCGAGATGCATTTTTATTGTCACTCTGCCTGAATAAAGCGATGAAATTTTATTGCCTTCCAGAGAGTTTCGAAGAAATTTTGGCCGGAGGTACATATAAAATTACGGATTCTATTTGCCACATTCGAAATATTGAGAATATTTAATGATTTCATTTGTTATTATGGTTGAAGAGTATTTTTAATCAATTTGTACCATTCAATAACTGAATGATAATATTAAGTCTGTTTGTTGTTTTGTCCTTTTTAAAAGAGTAGTCATACCGTAACCTTTACTATCCACACTACTGTTATAAACAATGACTTCTGTTATAAAAAATCCGATGGTGTATGTATTGTGGGTTCATCATTCTTTTAAGTAGAAATGGATTCATAATCTGTAGTTTCCTCACCATTTTTATTAATCCGATAGCGTGTTTGTTGGTTTGTGCTTTTTGAAGCTGTAGTGAGGCCGCAACCTTTATTATACGCACTACTATTTTAAATCCGATAGTGTGTTTGTTGGTATGTTTTTCTTGAAGTCAGCAACGGAGCAACGAAGCCACGGATCCGTATAACATTTAGCACAGGTATAGGTTTTGGTACAAAGGTAAATTTTTTACCCAGAAAAATGAAGAAAACGGAAAAACAACTCGATAAATAGAATCGATATTAAGGTTCGCGGAAGCAGAAGAGAAATAGGTAGTAGAGCCATGCAGCATCTCCCGCTGTTGCTGAATGGGTCGACCCGAATCGGATAAGTACCACGACCTGACAGAAAATCGGCATAGAGTGGAAGTGTTTTTGCTTCCGGGTTTCGTCCGGTGAGTATGGTGGCCGGTGGCCTCTTCCCCCTCATCCCTCTAGCCCTCTCCCAAAAATTTCCACCTTAAAGGAAATTGGTTCTATAGAAAATCAAAGTGATGTCAGATATGTACACAATATTAATGCAAAATCCGTAAAAACTTCATATAAATTATGTAATTAGCACAACTCGTATAATGTATTATATTATTTTTTGATGGTGAGCGTCGCGTTTGCACCCATCAATATTTTGCCATTACTGTATTTAAACTATTACGTGCTAAGCTGTTTAACTCTGCGCTGCCCTCAGCACTCAGAGTTGTGATATGGTATATCTCTATGGTACTACCCTCGACAGATCCTAAATAAATAAATATTATGGGACATCTTACATATTGCCATCTGATCCCAAACTTGTAGCCGTAGAGCCTGTACTGTGGTATCCAGAAAACTGATATATTTACTTACATGTTTTGGCTTATATAGATAATTAAAAATTTATGATGTTATATCTTAACGTTCCGTAATTACCCTGGCAAAATTGTCCTTTATGCTGGAGCACGGCATTACTGCTTAATAACTGGCAATGCTAGTTATTAATGCTAGTAGTACCAGCCCAGACGGATTCTGCAAAAGAGGCCCACCACTTAGTATGTAAGTGAAAAAAGTCAAAACCAGATTCTTAGCTCAGCCAAAAGTTATTAGAATACCTAACAAACTATAAATGTAATTTAAAACTAAAATTAACATGTAATAACATGTCATGTTTATTTTATAATCTATTTCTATTCAAATTCAATTTGCTTCAAGACATTTATTATAATAGGTTCCAAATAACTGGCATTGCATTAACATTGATAATTGAGAACAGATAAAGACAAATAGACAGTTCTATATTTGGCATGTTTAACCCGGATCGAGCAAGGAAATGAGCCCCTGTATCTTAGGATTCACACACGAATGAGCTACGGTGCAGATTGCTACGAAATGTGGCGTCACTAATGTAGCTAATGTCGTATGAAAGGGGCGCTATTGCTTTATCACAGTCGCGACTTTCCACGTGTCAGAACCGGAACCCTGAATTATATCGGGTGATGTTAACCTTTCTTTTTTCTATAAATTAACTAACTCATATGGTAACAATAACTGTAAAAAAGAACCTTTGAACGCCGATTTATATACAGCGTGTTTTCATAATCTAGTTTGAAAATATAAATGTTTAAAAGAGATGTAATGAATAATTTTGTCAAGTATCTTATTGTATATTTACTATTTAAAATTAAATTTGGTGGTGAGAGTTTTGTAGCTGGAATATTTTTAAACAATGAATTTCGTCGGCACTCACTGTTCATTATGAACAGATGTTGCATTGCTCATAATTTGAAATGAACTAATCAAAGAACGTTGGGACCTAGGTAACAAATCTAATGAATGAAGTCAAGAAATTAAGTTTTATAACAAATTAAGAAACTATTTTGAATTTAATGTTTCATGACATGTTTTTTTTTTTTTTAGTAGGAGCTAAACGAACAAGCGGCTCACATGATGATAAGCGACCACCGCCGCACATGGACATTTGCAACATCGAAGTTGCAAATGCGATGCCAACCTTTAAGATGTTGATTTTTGGGAGCGGGAGGGAGAGGGAGGAAAGGAGAGGAAGGGGTATGGACCACCGGCCACCTCACTTACCGGACGAAACGCAGAAGTCAAAATCCTTTCACTTACGCCGATTTTTTGTGAGGTCGTGGTACTTATCCGGTTCGAGCTGGCTCATTCAGCAGGAGCGGGAGCTGCTGCGTGGCTCTACCACCGTAAAATTCAATTCCTCGATTCAATAAATAGAAACAATCATGTCCATAATTCATTCCATGCATCAATTATGAAAGTAATCTTTGTCCGGGTAGGCCTGTGCGACAGCAATACATCAATCAGGCCGCTGGTGCGACGCGGGGCATGCAATCAAATAAAATTTAACTCAAAAGCGGCTTAAGCACATAAGCTGTATATTTCTGTTGTATTCAACTGATCTGGACATAATTGATATTGTTTCCTTAAAGAAATTGTTACTTGAAGGACATTGCTGCTATTACTGTCAGTTTTAAAATAATTTATTTCAGTGTCCTAAAAACAAAATATATTTCAAAGGTAAACTATGTTTTCGATCTTAGACATCTAGCGAAAGAAATAAAATATATGTTATATAATCTCTACATGGTTTATGTAATTGTTTTCTTCAATCATGGATAATGGATTGCAGCAAATTATTGGAAGTAAAACTTTATTGAAATATTCATATTCTTTATGTTTTGTGTATGTTTCGAAATTGTTAACGAGCATTGTACAAATAAAAAAAAAACCTTTATATAACCATGAAGATTATGGACTTATTTTTATTAGACTTTAAACGTTGTTCGCATTACAATTATTGTTACGGTAAAGTACATATATTAGTACATTATCGGTAGAATATATTAATGAATATTGTAAAAATATGTTTTATGTGGAATATGGCAAGCATTCTAATTATCACAGTCGACAAATTCATGTGGAAATTACTCCGTACATTTTCATTTGTTTAAAACAATTTCCTGACGTCGCCGCAAGCGAGGATAGCGAACAGCTAATCATGAATCGCTCAGTAACTACCTTAATTGTTCAAGACCATGTACAAACTTCCCGGAAAGGTCTATTATTTAAATTTGGATGATGTATAATAGATATATGAATAATATGAGGACAGAAATAAGTAATTAGAAAGTGAAGTTAGGATTGGGCCGCAATCTTTAATTCTTTATGTTACTTACAATAAGTGATCTTGTTGTTGTGAGATAAATAAAAGATGGCTATGTTGTTGTAACTGTATATTATTTAACATCGACAACATTCAACATACTTTAAGTTATACCTGTTAAGAATATTTACAATATATCCCGTGTAGCAGACACGGGATATATTGTAAATACGATACAATATGTTTCAACATGTTCGAACAGTTGTTTAATAACAATACGGGACAAAATCAAAAGCAATGCGAACGCTTCACGCTTATTAACTTTGTTCAATTGGTGGTTGTAATCGGCAGAGTCGCAACTCAACGAATCGCACGCACTGCTGAATTCAAATATACACTGAATGCATATTATCGCACGTTGTCGCATGTTTGACTCTTGTAAAATTTGCGAGGCTTTGTATATACGATAGTTAAAATATTCATTAATCAAAAACTCGTATTTAACTAGTTTGTGTATTTTTTCACAGTTTATAAACTTTAATAGACAATTATTAAGATCATGCTATATTTGTATTAAAGACTACTTTTAGTATCTTTATTTATTTCTTTTTCACATAAGAACATAGCGGGAATAGAGCATGACGTAGTTTGTAAAAAGCCCGTTCTGGAAAGAGCCCCACAACGATAGTTTTTAGGCTTTTTCTTTCCTTCTTGTAAGGGACTCCATGAAGAGTATCCTGCTTGCTCTAAAGTTTCTCCTGAAAAAATATTCGTAAAATTAATATTTATATATTTCCATTAAAGATGTTTAAAACATATTTAGTTTTCGACAGCTTACCGGCTATGGTTCTGTATTGAAAAGGAAACATTAAATCGCTAAAGCCAATATGTAAAATTTTAGAATCTGGAGCGATGTTATTTAGTTGCTCTCCAAGCATACTGACAACAAGACTGGCCTCTTCTGCTGTGTTGATAATGCAAAGGCGACCTTCCTCTAACATACATACTAAGTACGCGTCATGCCATGACAGTGGTTCAGCGTGAAATTTGTAACATTTCCCATTGTCATATGGTATATACCCTGTACGAAAGTACACTTTACGCGTTAATTATAGGAAGAGAGTTATATGAATGTAAGTAATAACAAAGTAAAAAAAAAATATTAAAATGTACATGTTACAATGATTTGGTTCAGAAAGACCATCGAGATATTTACATTTAAATTTCTATGTAAAGAGAATTCTTTTTCTTTTCTAATTTTAACAACAAAAACTATGCCTCACCTACGTCGTATCCGTCACATTTTTCATTAAAACTACTTTCGTTACCTAATATTTTACAAACAAAGGGATGTATGTCGTAGCATGGCCGATCGTCGAATAAACCTTCTCTTGTCATTACTACACAATTTTCGCTTCCGTTTCTTTTATCAGGTTGACCATCTGCCCAAAGTAATTCTAATATTGTGTCAGTTATCGGTTCTCCTGTAATATGCAAGCATTTGTACGTGTTTGTAATTTCCGATCAAAAATATTTTTGTGTATAATATAACATTTTAGAAAAAACTTCGCCATCACGCCTTAATAGCTAAGCTAATCATACAATTCGTATGATTTGATTTTTTTGTGTTTTTTTTTTCTGTATAATCCGCACGGGGAAGTAACACATCATTGCTTTTTATTCGAATGCAAAATAATAATGTACAAGTATAGTTATGTTTCGGATTAAAATTTAAAGATAATGTTTTCAGAGAAAATACTGGCCATAGAGATACACCATCTTAAATGTCTGTGACGAGCGCAACGCAGGGCGAAGTAGATTTAGTGATTTTTAAGTTTGTTTCATCGCTTACCGTACTTGCTTCTCTCGTCACCATCGAAAACATTAAATTATTAAATTTAGGAGGAATGTATTTAGAAAAAGGAAAGGTATAAAATGGGTAACATTATAAAGTAGCTAGAAATGCCAGTGATTTAATAAGAAAAACTTTAAATGCGTAGAACGTTTAATCAGAACTAAAATACCTAAATTTTAATTTGTAGAGGCAATTCAATGAATTTTTTTATTTTCTTAATGTACTAAAAAAAAACTGGAAAATATAAACTGTAAAAAACTAAAGAGTTGGTACCTTTTATGGTGACGAAGTCGCCATCTGAAAATTGGTCATGTATCCCAATGAATATAGCAGTGTAATGCGCTTTCATATTACTTATAAGAAGTTTCAGGTTTTCCATTTCTTCTATTGAGCCTGGTACTAGCAACGATGTACCTTCTGCTTCGCAAATTTGTCGTGCTTGATGCCAATTTGTTGCTAGATCGTGTAACTTGTAAAAAGTTTTGAATGCATGGGCCCACATGTAGTCCGTACGAAATTTCTGGGCTGTAAATGATAATATAATAAATATTACTTAAGGTCCTTTAATATGCTGTAAAAAAATTATATACAGATTATTCCTACTATAGACAAACGTCCATATTATGATAAATGTAAAAAAATTTAAAAGCATTGCAGGCGTAATGACGTAAAATTTTTAGGCTATCGTATTATTATAGTCAGCTCTTTGTCGTATTGAATTTTAATAAGTAACTATACTACCTACATCATAAAAAAAACTACTAACTAGCCATACTTTTTACGAGCATTACGATGTGCACTATCCAATAAAATTTAACTCAAAACTATGAACAAGTTAAATCTAAATTTAATTGTATGATTTCGGGTTCCACTTGATAGCCGCCTAAGATAGCGCAATATCAGTATTTTTTTGTGATAAAGGCCGCCTTGGCCCGCCTCACTTGGTCCTCCCAACACGCCTATTTGAATCTACTTCAGGCGGATTCCTTTTCTGTGAGTGTCAGGTAATTATCTGTGTGGCATTTCAATTTTCCGATTGAACGGTCAGCTCAGTTTAAATCTCTTCGGGTAATACGTAGTCAGTCTGCCAAACCCTTAGCCCCTTGAAATAAGTTCATTCAATCACAAATAAAGAGCTCAATATGAGATAGAATAGTTATTATATAAATAGTTATGCTCAATACGTAATTATAAATGTTTGTCAACGTAATATGTGATGATAAAAAATTATGTTCATCTGCATGATGTTAAGCTTTCAAGATTTTTTTATCAAATATGTCTCAACTAATTTTCTCGATAATACGACGAAAAAAATATGATATCCATTTTTATTTTCGTTTACCTTGTTTCGCCTTAAATCTTCGTCTTAACCGTTCAATATTGATTTATTAGTACAGATCTGACTCCACTGAAGTGGATCAACGTTTCACTGAATAAAGTTTTGCTCAACTCATCAGCCAGTAGGTGGGGATCTGATAAAAGTTTTCGAGAAGTTTCTCATGCGATATCGCCACCTTCGTCATGTAAATTGGATTGGACTGAAGTTAATGTTAGGCTCACTGGCAAATATAAATTAGCTTTTAATCTAATCGGAGTGATAAGGAAATTGTTTTGGTACGAAACATAACACTTTATGTTTATTTAGGGAGTTTTATACGACAATGAATCTAATCAAATAATATGTTAATTGTCGAAGCCCTAGACTCATCTCTCTACGCCTCCAAGCTGCGGCGAATGGTTAAGGCTCTGAAGGATAGACGTCTTTTGTCGTAAAAGAACCACGGAATTAATAAGAATAGGGGTTACTTGTACGACCGACTGATCCCATGGGAGAAGAAGGTCAAATATTTAGGAGTCACTCTCGACGCTAGACTCGTTTGCCATGCATATCACTACTGTCCAAAACAGAGCCGCGTACGTCTCCGGCCGGCTCAGCTTTTTGCACAACCGTAAAAGTAAAATGTCAACTTTTTTTGCTCAACCGTAAAAGTAAAATTGTACAAGACATGTACGAGTATCAGGTCTATTATGCCCTTCATTCGCGCACGTCAGTTCCAGCGGAGCCTCCATAAACTTCAAGTAGTGCAAAATAAGTTTATACGCTCGGCAACCGATGCTGATTGGTATCAACGAAACGTCGTCGCGTCAACGCAAGGCGAACCGACACCGCGTACATTAGGTACACCCACGTTCCAGGGCGGTTCTCACCGCCCCCGGCTACTGATTGATCAGTTATTGTCGACGGTTATCGAGAGTTTGGTCCTCACTCCATCTCCCGACGGCTCGTAGGCGATGCCGAGATTAATAATAGTAAAAAAAATGTATATTTAAGTTTAGCTTAGACCAATGTGGTTCTGACAATGTATCGAACCATGTTCGCATTATTACATAACATGTTGAAGTGACACATGTTTGACATAATCCTAGGGCAACATCTTACAACAAGTTTCGTAAATAAAATAAAAAAACTTATAGTAAATATCGAAAATTGCGATTGATTTTAATATTTCGATAAGTTGTTTTGATTTCTAGTGATGATTTATATACAGCTGTATGGCATTTTTGGACAATCAAATATTTTTGTTTTCGTTTTTCCCCCTGACTTTAATTTCTCTACTTTTGACTATACTGACTATATTACTCGCACTTATTTTTTATTTCTATCATATAAGCTCTTCGCTATATCCCCGGAGAGAGTCCTGCCTCCTCAGTTTCTATTTGTGAACCTTGGTTTTTATTCGTGTTTTCTGTGGGGTTAACTGGTGTTCGAAAGACCAACATTGTGGGCGAAAATGTCACCGTATAAAATGTGTAGCTACAGTATTTTAATATTTTCAAAGTAATACATTTTTGTTGTTGTAAAACACGTCCCTATTGAATAATAAACATAAATGTATAAGGTAAAATAAAATATGAAACAAATAAAATAGAAATCCAAT
>DWHQ01000077.1:0-19763 GCA_018247955.1 Eurytides marcellus marcellus | reverse complement strand
AATATATATATACACATTGGCAAAAGCGTGTCCTGCGTGTGAGAGTTTAGAACTCTATGCGACCTCTTAGTGATTTGCGGACCTCACAAACGTTAGAAATATTTTTAACTATTACTTTTATATGCAGATTTTGTCACGATGTTTTCCTACAGCGTTCAGTATGTGGATTATTATATTATTATTTGATAATATTGATAATCAAAAATTAACATATTAATTCGCACCGGCGATTTTAATTCAGGTTGCTTGAGTACATTAAGTTAACTTATAAGGCAATGTGTTTATGTCATCTAGATCAACTCGACAAGTTTATTGCACGAGCTTTTAAAGTACGTTTACCGGTCATATAAACAGGTTCACTCGAGACGAAGTTGAACTTCTCTAATTACATATTAAATTTACTACAAGTGGAAAAAGTGTCAGGTGATATGTTTTGAAAATGAAACATGGGAACTATGCTAACCGGATGATACAGCGGACGTCGTTCGCCATACTTAAATTGGTAAACCCGCTCAATACATACAGATTAATTTTACTTATGGAAATTTATGAATTACTACTAGGCTTTAATCATGGCTTCGCTCGCAGAAATATTGGTTTAGCGTGGTATCATCTTTTAATTTTTCCGGTATAAAAAGTAATCAATGTTTTCGGTTCAAAAAACTGCACCTAGTTAAAACTTCACACGAAATCTTAATTCTGTTATAGCATGAAAGATGTACAAGCCAATAATAATAGGTATCCATTATTAATTAGCGGAATCACACGTGCGTATTCTGATTTTGGGACATTTTTGCGAAATTAAACTTATCCAACTACTTGCTATACCAAATACTCGCAGTATTACTGGGTAGGTTAAACTATCTAACACTTTTTTATAAGTAAAGACAGCTAGTCTTGATTTTACGATTCCAGCTCCGTTAAATACTACTCATGAGATAGTGCACCCGTATATAGGTTAGGCATTCCTTTTCTCTTACTCTCTGGAGTTTGGAGCGGTGCCGATACCATTAGCAAATAACTTTAGAGTAATGTTTATTTCAAGCTATTAACATCGTTTCAGGCAAACCGTAGTGCTATTGCAGAAAGTGAAGTCACTGCTGAGAAACAATATCATTAAGTAATAAGTCTTTGTTTCCCACAGAATTGTAACTAGAGATATAAAACGCCGGTCAAACGGTAAGTTCGCCTGGCAAAATAGTGAATCGAGAAAAAATATCACATATTCCATCGCAAAGCAGTAATGCGAAAGCATTCCAGTGTTCTGAAGAGTAATGTTCTCAAATAAATAATAAATTACGGGATTTATTAACTTATATTCCTGGGTGGCGGGCGCTGCGCAGAGTCAAGTAAAATTTTGGACTATTCCGTTGGAAACTCTTGAGTGGAACTGCATTTATGGGCGATTGTGTCATTTATTCTCAGGCTTGACTGCTTTTCGTGCCATTAAATTTCATAAATATACAACGAGGAATCGGAAACTAATATTGCTGTTAATAATGTTACATTTTCGCAAATTGTAGAGGGAATAGGGATATGTATTTTTTATAATTTTTGTCTATATAGGAAATTTCAGAACATGTATTGTTCATACAATAGTTTATTTAGTCGCGTCAAAGGGGAACTAAAATTCGTCAGTGTGTTGATAATACATATTTTTTTTTATTCTTAGCTTTTCAAAATCTTTAAAAAAACTAATAAACATTTAAAGCCAGCTTTTATGCTTGTTGTAACTTCAAACATTTATAAGTTTTAAAAACTTTATTCGGTGCCTTTGACTTTCTTCTCAACGAATTGAACTTCCTCGCCTGGTATGAAATTTGTATTTCTTTGTAAAAGTAAAGTAGTTTTTGTTTTTATAGCTGTTAGAGTTTGCAGTTAAATGAGTTTCCTTTGCGACAAAGTCCTATTTCCATTAGCACTGTGATTACCCTTCTCGGGCCTTTTAACCAACCGGCAGTCGTGTAAACTTTCCGACTGTAAATAGTTAATTTGTTTTTACTTCTCAAAACTGTTACCCAATATGTCCATTTATAGATGATTTCAGGGTTTTATATGCGATGTTCGAACGAAAGAGCGGTTAAAACAGAATATTAATCTGTTGTTATAATACCGTTACATAACGATGTTTCGGTTGTAAAATTAAGCACCGCCTGTGAACTCGATCCAGTTGTAGGTAGTTGAGCGGAGATGTGGTTTGTCGATAACTTCCATGTAGGCCAGGAGTACCATGGCCGGCGGGGTCGTTGACCGGCGCCCCTCTCCCTTCGCGTCTCCGGACCCTATGCCACGTTTCTCCGGACCGCTGCGGGCCATCCCGTGTAGTTTCACTGAGAAACACACGATCCGACGCCCCGTTCGGAGTTAGAAAACGTTTATCTCGTTTCCTCTCTTCGAAGTCGGACGTTGAACTTATCATTGCGTTGCAGACGACACGTGCGAATTCTGCCCGAGATCGGAGAAAGTTACAAGTCATGAAGCACCATTTGTCAGAATCGCTATTCTATTTGCGTATCTCTTCAGTTACGTACGAAATACATGTGCAGCATTTGTCAATTTATCTTTAGTTAACTACATTCTAATTCGAGCGAACAAATAGGGTCGTTTATGTTACGAAAGGAAAAATAGAGTTTTTGAAACGTTTTTTTTTTACTAAAAGTACTAATATATATTTATAAACATTTCACCTTTAAGGGCCGTTGCGAATATATTTACTTCAAGTTTATGTTAAATGCTACAGGAAGTTAGAAGTAAACGATATTCGCGTTGTTTTGAATTGAAGAGATGAACGGTGTAATGGCGATAGCACACCTACATCCACTTTCTCTACTGACCTATCAAGCTTGGGCACTTTGCAATGACCGTATGAAATATCTTGTACCTAACATATTGAAATTTTTTCTTAACCTCTTTCAGGTTATAGTTCATGATTTTAATACAGACATCACAAGTCGTCTATACATAAAAACTTACACTCTGCATTCGAAAATTAAAGTCTTAAAAATCTGCATATTATTTAGTATTGGAAAATATCCAAAAATTAATAACTGACAGTGAAAATATGCGCTAATTATGTATTATTCTTAGGTTGGGCACAAGTCTCCCCTTTACTGTCCTCTGTTTAGAGGAAGCGTGCACCAACTACAACAGACACTGAGCTACCACGGCTTGTTACCTTGCATAACGATTATTATTATGGAAATATGTTCATTTTCGCAGTTCTAATTTTACAAGATCCAATGTATGTCACATTTCGAAGCACGAAGTGTAAGTTGCAACTGCATAAAAGAAGAATAACTCAACACGTATTTTACATATATAACCTAAGTAGAAAAAGTATAGTTTACCTATATAAAACTGAAAAATATTTCAAATGAATGTGTTTTGTAAAGTACTCGTGTTATTAATTCAAATGACTTCACAACCAATAAAAATATCTATAAATTGTTAAACGATGCAAAATTTTTAGAAATTGGAATTGAAAACCTAAGGTTAAGATGTAGCTGGGATATTTTTGACTGGTGTTATTAATTGATTGAACATAATAATGGCTAGGCACAACTATTAAAGCATATTTCCCATTACACGATTGAGAGAGGCGCTGTTAGTTGGTGCTTTTCTTACAAGACTTTCACCGACTCGTCAAAGCACCATTGACATACATCGCATCATTGTTTTTACAGTTTATTTCTTACACATTACACTTAACTATTAATGAGGAGAAAAAAATATTCAAATAGCTTTAAAAGAAATTTTACGAATACTGGAGGTAAACGTTAACCGACTTCAAAAAGAGGATGTTCTTATTTCTTGTAAATATTTTTTTGTTTAATTTAAAATTGCCGTAAATTTCTCAAAAAAATATTAAAAAACATTATTTCGTATCGAAATATTTTTATCGGTGTTTATTATTAACGACTTTACGCGGATCTTATTCGTCCTTGTTATTATTTACCGTCAAAAGATTTGTACCTTCACTACGTGTTACCAGATAGCAAACAAGAGCACAAACAAAATCAACCTGATTATGTGTAACGATATTTTACTGGTCAAATAATGAAAATATCTTAACATCCAAACCAATTAGAACACAAGCATTAATAGCCCTTGGGCTTTGGTCGCCATATTAAATCAACATAATAAAAACATTCAAAAAGAGAAATTTTTGAATTCATCCATTTGCATTTGTGAATAACAAGTAAGCATCTATTTGAATAATATGTACTTTATCGAAGAAGCAAAATGAAATTTTAAAATAAAGCTTATATTAATAACTTTAAAGGTTACTCGATATACAAGTAGTGAGTAAAGAGCAGTCTATTTTAGACATAAAACATTTTATTATTGTACTTATACTCCGATAGACTACGGCCAATCGTGGTCCGGTTTATTTTCAGTATTTATGTCTGAATCTCTAAATCTTTAAACGTAAACAAATCGTTAAAGGTGTCTTTGATCGTGTTTAAAACTTTTTTATTCTCAAATAATTAACGGCCACATACATATTCTCATTACTTTCGTTGATTACGTCTCAATGGTTTCACATGAGCGCGTGTTATAGGGTGCTTCAAACGTCGCCTTTCTCAACGTTCCGTGACGTTCCTCGTACAGAACATCCGGCGCTGTCGACTCAATAATCTCAGGCTACTTGACACCCTTATGTGGTCTGTACAGGCCCATTACACTGCGATATAAGCTTACAGCGGCTGTATTTGTATGTGTAGCCACGTATAAAATCGTCTACATAAGTTGTATTCAGATGTCAGAGTTCGTTAGCTTGCGGTTTCCTGGTACGTAAACTACGATAAAACAGTTTTAGTTTTAGTAGTTCTTTACTGATGTTGTTAAATATGTCTTGGGAATAGTTTTTTTTGTTTGGTATGTATTCCAAAACATCTTCTCTCGAAGCAATTTATGCTATCTATTGTTGGATTAAAATGAACTTATTTGCGTGAAAATTTCCGTTCATATTATCACTTACTCAAAAGAACTATTTACTCACGTTGGGGCTCTATGTTATAGAACATGTACACATCACACATATGGTATTGTACCTTTCAACGTCATTGTACCTTTTTAACTTCAAAAAAGGAGGAGTTATAAATTCGTCTAATTTGTTTGGTATACTTATGTTATGCACGAATTTGATGATTTTTTTTTTGTTGTAAAGGGTATAAAAACTTTAACTTCGTAGATACATCAGGGAACTCCACAAACTAAAGTTGGAAATATATGTAGAGGATATTGTTAGATATAGTGACATTCATATATATATTATGGTCAACGTTGTCATGCTCAAGTATTTAAATTAAATTTTAAATACTTAAATACATTTATTAAAATTAATTTTTGATATTTGTAAGTTAACATGGTTGTGTTATATTGTTTCAGTCAACGCAGCCGTTCGTACGACTCTGACGAGAATGAAAGGGGCGCGTGCGAGTGGTGCGAGTACGCGCTCATCATCACCCTGGCGACGATCCTCCTCATCGGGGTGTCTGCGCTCACGATCTTCTGGATATTCTTCTATCGAGAGGGCTATGCCTGGGCCGACGACATCCCCGAGAAGCAGTTCAACCTCCATCCGACGCTGATGGTGGCTGGCTTTATCACTTTTAGCGGGTTCTGTAAGTAGCTTTCCGTCACAATATTTTTCAAGACGTAAGCCTTAATATAGCTTACACTGTTTATCCCTACTACACTTGAAAAGGGTTTAGTTGAAAAACAAAAATAAAGTAAGTTACAGTCATGTTGGGTAACTTAGAATTTTCGTATAACTTTGAATAAAACCTGTTCAAAGATTTATCTTTTTTTTTTCAAACACTTTACCAACAATAATTAATTGAATAATTATATAAAATTAAACGTATAGATGTTCGAATTGTCAAATATATCATAAAACTGACAATTTGTGAATAAGTTTTCAACACTTAAGCGCCTTTTCTGTACACGGTAATACATATATGTTTTATTCGAAATGACAGTTTAATGTTACCCAAATCAAATAATTAGTGAAATATAAAGCATTTTCACCGTCCAGTATAACACAATTCAAAGTTACTCGAAAGTCGTTGTAACTTTGAATGGCCACTAAAATATTATTTTTTCATGGATTTCGGTATTAAATCACCATTTTGTTTAGATGATTAAAATGTTGGGTATGAAAGAACACTTACCACACTATATAAGAAAGTGCACCAATAGAATAGTTTTTCAATATCCCTAAAATTTGAGAAAAGTGTTCAAAGTTACCCAAACTCACTGTATGAATAGATAAAAAAATGCTTTCTCTTCATTAATATAGCTTTTAAATTAAATGTTTGAAGCCGGAAAGAAATATGAAACTTTATTTCCCACATTAAACTTTTATTTGTTTTAACTTATTAAGTATGGCTTGGGAAAACACTTTGTTATTCTAAAATGGCGGAGGTTCACTTACTAAATATAACAGCGATAAGTTGATACACTTTAATATGACGAGCAACTTTCAAACATTGGTTGCATTTTAGTCTTCTCCGTTGAAAACTGAATCCGTTAAAAATGCTATTATAATTACGACCGGGTGGACAAAATCAAATGTCTCTATGTGCGTGTCAACATACGAACATACTGATACTGTTGCAGCACAGTGTGGTGCAGTGTAGAAATATTATCCAAAACCAAATACCGAAGAGAAACCAATCTTATTCAATACCATTGCCCAATATCCACAGCTGAAAAGATTTTAAATTGGAATATCCTTGATTCAAAAAATAATCGCGGCAGAATTTCGTGTTAATGTATTGTGTATGTGTTTGTCATCGACAGCGGTCCTGCTTTACCGCATCTGCCGATGCTTCAGGCGCATCTACGTCAAACTGCTGCACGCCATTTTCCACGCCCTGGCGTTCCCCTGCATCGTCATCGGCTTCCTCGCCGTCCTCGACTTCCACAACAAGAAGGGCATCAATAACTTCTACTCGCTGCACAGTTGGATTGGCTTCGTGGCTATGGGACTGTTTGGAATTCAGGTAAGATACGACGAAGTAAGAAAATGTACTCCGATAGGCTGACTAAGATCCAAGGCTAATTTCAGGGACTAGCTTCTATAACCTTTCCGATTTTTTCAGATTTCATACGGACAAAAACCTCGCATATTCATGCTTAATCTTAGATGGCAACTTTGGTCCTCCCAGGATATATAATGTCGGTGTTACATTGAAATTCATTAAGTTAGGATCAAAATATAGAATTATGATCCAAGTTAAATATTGTATGTGCAGGTAGATTAAAAATTAAGGGCATTGCTTCTACTTTTTGCAGTATGCAGTCGGCTTCTTCAGTTTTCTTCTGCTCTTAATCTGCAACAAAGGCACTGCTGGGTTCCGCGCCTCGCTCGTACCGGTTCACGCCGCTTTCGGTATCTTGACTTTCGTACTTGGCGTTGCGGCTTGTCTGACTGGACTCACCGAGAAGGCAATCTTCACTTTAGGGTACGTATTCAAATATCTAAATAACCTTAACCCTTTTTATACAAAGACAAGTAGAAATTTGAAGTGTGTAACGTTGTTCGCATTAGTGACGTACTAGCATTGAAATCCGATCTTGAATGGGAATGTCTGCATGTCCATACATAATCATTATTTAACTCGTAAGCTCTAATTGGCTTCGATAAAACTGTTATTAAAATCGTTTATTTAATTGCAAAGATTTTTTTAAAATTTAACATACATTTCATAATTGTGATGTTTTATTATCTGTTGCACTGGTCCTCGTCAAAATTTTGTTCGTTTCGCTGATGATGTGGTGACCTTGCTTCCGTCTTGCCTGTCGCTTACGTGTACGTATTCACAGTGCGGAGAGGTACAGTGAGCTGCCCAGGGAAGGAGTCATCATCAATGCCATCGGGGTGACGTCAATCGCGATCCTCGCAGTCGTCATGTACATTCTGTCTAGAGACAAATTCCGCACGGCCGCTTCTCGAGAGGAACACATAAGGGTCTCGGTGGATCTTTAAAATAATAAAAAAGCAGAGGGAATGTTTACTGCGGTGTGCCGTAAAATGTGTCCACAGATGATATGAGGGACGAGTAATCATTTCTGTCAAATAATTTACGCCAGCGTGTTGCTATTTTAAAAAATAGTAAATGGTATCTATTATCATCGCTGACGAATTAATGTTAACTACTTTATAGTAGTCGTGTTATACATTTTATTTAGAAATTTTCTTACTCGAATATTCTACAATATAAGAATAGTTGGAATAATGTTTTCCTTAATTTAACGAAAATATCGCAAATTTATTACAATCAGGTATTCTGATTTATAAAACGAGTCTCTGATTTATATAGAAGTGCTTGTTAAATGAAATAATTACGACGGGTAAAGAAAATAAATTGTCGAACAATTATATTGTAATTACGATATTTTTGTACAGAGTGGAAGAGACAAGACAAAAAATAAAGGAGGCTTATTGAACTGCAAAGTTTGGTCTGTATCAGACTAAATTGAACCGTATTATTATTCTATCGCTTATTGAATATATGCTAAAATGTTCACGAAAAGTTAAGCATAAGTTTATACATTCTTTATTAGGATAATGTGAAGATACGTATTAATGCATATAAATAAAGTGTTTCTTTTTTAAGTTGATTAGACTTTTACTTGTGTTGATTATTGCTTGCGCATGTTTTTACCTGCATATAAATAGTTGCTAATTAACTACCCAACCTGCTTGATATTAACAATTTGCTCGTGTGTTTTTGTGTGCATTTAAATTTTTAGCATATTTCATAATCGCTTAGTATTTTGTAGGTATTATAGTATGACAACCCCCATTAAATTCCCTATTACACACCAACATAAATATGTTATATTATAAACCCTTGCATGTGTTGGATAAATTGTAAATGATGAAAAAGTGGGTTGTAATACTAAGATATATTGGTTTATGATTATGTATGTATAAAAGGGGCTTAGAAATTAATCATATATAATGAGTATGTTGGAAAAGTGTTAGTTTTACGCCACGTTTTTATTTATTATTTACATAGCGACATTAAAAATGTTTTAATAAAGTAAAAAGAGATATATAGGCAAAATGCTTAATGATATCACCACTAATAATAATGTCCTCCCAACCGATTCCGGCCACGGCGACTATACTCTTATAGATTATCCAAGTGCAAGAAATATTGTAGTGCACAAGTGTTTGGGCAGACACAGGTGTAATCACTCTTCCTTTACCCTCATAGCCCGGTGGGACGGATAACCAACACGATCAATCGATCAGTCCGTAATGCCCTAACCCAACTAAAAAACAACAACACAAAGTCATTGTCCTCCGCGAGATTCGAACCCACGACCTGTGATTTGTAAAGCGCGGGCCTATACCACTAGGCAACGGAAGCAGTTCCATAAATATCAATAATAGTATAAAGGAAATAGCAGGGATTAGTCACCAGGGCGAAGCGTCGATGGTCTTGTTGTGAACGACGTCCACCAAATTGGGCAGCTCGCTGTCGAACTCCTGAGGCAGGTGGTAGTAGACGATCATCGGCTCGTTATACTTCAGCTGCGTGGCTATCTGGTTGAGGGTCGAAGTTTGGACTGACACGCAGAGAAACGATTGACCGTACTTTGTCCCAGTGGTCGGGTAGTTGTACGACGAGACGTTTAAACCGTGAACTGAAAACAGAACGAGTACCAGTAACAACCTAACGTTTCACCGAGTTTTCGAGATCTATACAGCCGAGGTATATTGAATATGTTTAAGATTTTTTTTTATAAATGAGCCGTTAGATTTCAAATCGCATCAAGTCCACTTTTGACACAAGACCAACTTTTGTTCATATTTAAAATAAATATTAATTATCCTTCAGAACGTTTTGACAAATTGATCCAACTCCTTATGGTTTTCAAGTTGAGTAAGACTAAAACCCATCACTTTTTTCGAATAACTCCAAGATAAACGATTTATACACATTTAGACATTTTGGACTTAGTGCTTTTTGAAATCTAACAACTCAATTGTATCTATCTTGGAACAACGTTATATAGGAACGTTGTCTTTTAAAACAGTCATTTTGATATTCTCGCGCTGTTACGTTATCAAGCAGCAATCTCTAGCAACTATTTATAGATCCATACGACCATATCTACGGCCGATCGGGTGCGCTTTTCGCATCGCATACATTAATATTGATGCACGCGGTCCCGGGCGTGTTACGTCCGCCATTAAACGCTTCGGAACGGGCCGCGCAATCTCGGTAATTGCCGGCTTCGGCGACGGGGCCGAGATTTTAATTAGTTGGCGAAAATAAGTGGACGGCGGCGCGCCAATACATCAGGTCGGACGCGCGTCGCTGGTCACAGCGGTTTGGCTGTCAAAACTTCACAGCAAATGACCTCGTCTTAACTCACTGGTACAAGTTTTAGGCTTCTGTAACTAATACTGTGATTGGTATACTGTGATACGTAAGGAAGCATGGAAGTCCATTTTTCGCGATCTCCCGTCACGTTGCTGCAAAATAGTGGAAAAATATACCATCTTCAGTTAAGAAATTTACTTGAAGCGAAAGACACTATTACGTTGAATAATCGGGATTTTACTTCTAGTTTTATATTCGTAGAACTGTTGCTACGCTTTGGTTTGTTTTAAATCAATTTCTGGAACACCAGGGAATTTAATCATCTGGTGTATTGCTCTGGCTACCTTTCAACACATAAACTAATAAAAACAAAATATGAAGAAGAATCTATTCGTCAATGCATAACGCAAACCATTTACATTTTATTCCATCAATAACATTGTATAAAAGGAGTATTTTCGGTGGCAGAGCCACGCAGCTGCTTCCACTGCTGCTGAATTGGCCGTATAGAACCAAGTACCACGACCTCATAGAAAATAAGCCTAAAGTGGAAGTGTACTTACACTTTTCGTCCGGCAAGTAAGGTAGTCGGTGGCCAACTCCCCCTTCCCCTTCCCCTTTCCCTTTCGCCTTTCCTTTTACCCCTTGCCCTTACCCTTCTTATCCCACCTTAAAGGCTAGCAACGTATTTGCTATTTCTTTGTTTTTGCGAACGTCCATGGGCAGCAGTGATCGCTTACTATCAGGTGAACCGCTTGCTCGTTTGCCTCTACTCCATAAAAAAATTATTTGTTTGAAGGCCACCATGGACCAAAAGCTTGCATATTTATACGTGAATCTCGTAGAAGTCTAAATAAATCAACATTTTCTTTGTAGACTTGATATAATGAAATGTAACGTAAAATGTAACTTATACCAAATCCTCAAGATTTGGTATAAGTTATATTTTACGAACGTACGTACGTGCGTACGATAAGTTATACAACATATTTTATTGTGTAGCGAGAAAACTTTGTACCTCTTACAGCATATTGCGCTCACGGAGAGGGATCAAATTTGACAGTGATATAGTTTACAATAAAGAGCTTTGATGAAATTTTTAAGTGTTATTAATAAATATATATTAAAATGGATGAGCGAATATATTTTTATACTATTAATGTCTAACATGTGAATTGTCTCGTCATGAATGTCACGGACAAGAAACGTTGTCATGTTATTTAATGAATAAAGAGGTTTGTTTGAGGAAAACCTCCTTTGGTAGATTATGACCACTTGACGAACGCTAGTTAAAGCGAATAAAATCACGTTACATCAACAACTGGTACTGGTTAAAGCATAAATACTTAGGTGCAAGCTGTATGCACTATAAGCTGCATACAGTCACTTTCTAATAGCAGCCATAAGCCTGACGCCTATTAGGATTATTTATTTGCTAGCCTCGTCACTAGACCGTTCAGCAGTGAGACGGCCGCACTGCAGGCTTTCATTTACCATCTGAAATATGCTACCGGCGATATAATTTATTCTATACCAGTAATGGAACGAGAAGCGGATTTATGAACCGCAATATGTAATAACATTACTCTCGACTTTTGCATACATTATTCGAATCTCGCTCGGTTTCACGTCACTGCAATCTGTTTCTGTGCCAATTATTAGACACCACGAAATGATTATTGACTACTAACGATATACATAGAAACTTGTAATTAATAATAATTTTAACATATCTAATGTTAACAGGCTCAGAAACAATAATAGTGTCCGAAATACTTGAAATGCTTCGTGATGAAATTCTTCTTAACTTAAGGAAAAAAAAGCCTCAGTATTCGGGCGCTTGCTTTTAATTCAATATATCCGCGCAACCTGAGTTCAAATCCCGGTGCCAGTGCTAATGGATTCCTTAATTTGTAATTAACAATTTTAAATGCTGTTTTACCTCGTGCTAAACGATGAAGGAAAACATCGTGAGGAAATCTGCATATTTAAGAAATGAATAAAATATTTCTTAGATAGAAAAGTTAGCCAGTCCGCACTGGGCCTGCGTGGCCTTCTGTGCCCTCATATCCTCTGTACAGAAGAGGTCGATGCCCAGCAGTGGAACATATATAGGCTGTATATATACTTACTTTACATTTGACTTAAACTTTCTAACCATATTTGTAATAGTTTAACATCCTCGTCCTACTTTGCCAATCATTATAAAGTGAATAAATACAAAGTTATAGATGGGCAGCCGTCCTATTTCTAGACCTACAGCTAGATTGACACCTAGAGCTGACGATGTAAAAACGGAATATATCACCTAAAAAAATTAGCATTTAAAAATAATATTACTCGAAATCAAAATCCAATTGAGCAGAGCCGCGACCGAAATCCAGTATTATGTGGAACAAATAAAGTTTTAAGATTGAACTTTTAATATGTTTGAATTCTAAAATAATAATAATAATATCATGGATGTGATATGTTCCTATCCTTCCTCCTCCCAAGAATTCCCACATTACCCACAGAAAATAGGCGTAAAGTGGAAGTGTGCTTCCGCTTTTCGTTCAAGCCGCCGCAAGTGAGGTGGTCGGTGGCCTACTCCCCCTTCCCCTCTCCCCCTTCCCCTCTCCCCCTTCCTATTCCCACCTTAAAGGCAAGCAACATATTTGCTATTTCTTTGTTTTTGCGAATGTCCATGGGCAGCGGTGATCACTTACCATCAGGTGATCCGCTTGCTCGTTTGCCACCTACTCCATAAAAAGTAAAGGCTTATTCAAAATTAAGTGACAATACGAATTGGTCGTATAACTGATCGTAAGCGATAAGTTTGCCCATAATAAAGAACTAAAGTGACTGGCCCGTTGGTGTAGTGGTTAGTGCACCTAACTTTGAAACCGAAGGTCGTGGGTTCGATTCATACCCATGAAAAAATATTTGTGCTGTGTCTGGTTGTTATGTGTGAGATGTCTCTTGATATTTCATTTGAAATTATAAGCTCTGTGTCCCTTTATAAGAGATATTACGTAAGGTCATAGGTGTTGCTCAGGTAAGGAGTATGATAATATAATAGTGCTTATGTTCGCTTGTTGGTAATAGCTGATTATGCTGTCATAGCCAGACGGACTCTTCAAGAGTATCCCTACAAATTAGTACTGTTAATATATTATTTAAGTAATGATATCATAGTATTCAATTCGTTTATCCAATTCGTAGCAGTATCAGAAAGTAGCATTTCCACGAATTCGTCTTTCCGATGAAGCTTTATAGAGCCGCTTAGGCTAAAAAGATCAACGTCAGTCAAGAAAAGACATAAGTGATACCATAGTAAACTAATCATATGTACCAAATCAAAATTATTAATCCTTTTGTTTATAACGGGAGACTTATTGTAACCGTTTTCCTCCATTTCTTTTGTTCCGTTGCATCGAAATCCATTAAGAACAAGTCCATTGTCGGCAAAGCGAATCAACGCTTTCATATTCAATCCATCAATATACATAAAAACAATAGGAATTAATTACAACACGAGCGGAAAGAGTTGCGATCGCGTGCCGGTCGTGAATTGAAAAGAAAAAAAAAAACCAATGCAATTATAAAATTACACAGCTAATGTTATAATAACAAGAGCTCGTGAACATAACGTTCCGCCATTGTTCTTGACCAATCGGCCGATTTGCACTTGAAGCGCTTCGAGCTTTTTTCAGGGCTGAATTTTCAGTCGTTGCGGTGTGATTTTTATTCTGTCAAATCTGTTTTTTTATTCCTTTTCAACTTTTCAACGTAGATTCAAACCAGCAACTTTCACTTACATTTGTGCTGTCAGTCCTAGGAATCATGTTAACCCTTCGTATAAGGAATGTCAAAGCTAGTTTGCCGTGTCTGATTCCACAGATAACAATTTTGGCTTTTATTCAGACGAAATATTTTGAGTGTTTTTCTATTATATGTGAAACTGTGATTTTTATAAGAGCGATACAATTCTTTGATATGAATATTAATATAGATACAATATTGTATTAAAATTTAAAAACCTATATTAGGTACACGGGCGGACAGTTAAGCTTTATCGGATCCCGAAAGTAAAGACTACTAATTAGTTAGAACTAGCTTTATTACTAGTTAGACTAAACAACTAGATACGTAATATTTTGCGAACCTTATGTCTTAACAACTCATATTAATAAACAATATTTGTTCAATGATATACACACAAATCTTTACAAAATAAAATGAATGTGTAAACCTTAAAGACTTCGTTTATAGTTTTCGGTGTTCAAATATTGTTTTAAATGCTACTGAATGTCAGAATATATTACCGGTTCGCAAATTTTCATATCGTTAGAGAAGAACCAGCAAGAAACTTCGTTATCAAATAATTACTGTCACAAATTTTCACAGTTTAGTAACACACATTCTAAACTTCAGTCAGAGAACTAATCTCCAATACACATGTATTGGAGATAAGTTAATTATTCTAGTCAAAAGAGGGATCCAAATGGTAGTAAGTATGATGCATGCATTATAGACTAATATATAAAAAAAGGATTAGATTAAATGGATCTTTATTTATACAAAGTACAATATTACAATTATTACGAAACATAATGGGTAAATATGTCTGAATTTTTTAAGCGAATGAAGATTCAGATTTTAAACAGCTTCGAGAAACTTTAGAACAAAAAAATACTAAACCTTTAAGACACGTAAATTACATTTCGCGTGTGTAGCTATTACAATTCTCTAAGAATATACAACGTATATACTTTAGATTAAACAGACAAAAGTCATAACAGACAATTCAAATCTGTCATTGAACACCCTAAGTTTTAACTTTGAATTGAAAAAAATAAAATATCCTGCAATAGTAAACCTAATAATATTTCCTTTTAGAAGTATCTTGCCATGTTAACCACACCCAAAATTTATTTAAGCTAGAAAATATACATACTAAGTTGGTTTTATTGTTTTTGTGCGACAACCCTGGTTCAAGTTTGATGATACGTCGATGTCACTTGTGCATTCGTCGGCGAACGCGTTATTACCTCTTCACACGATACCGATACGCCACAGCCTAACCGAGCCACGATCAAAAGCACGCACGGCTTGTCTTAATTAATATGATTAATGGATTTTCCGAACATGTGATACAGCACTTATCGAATATTAAATTAATCGTATCACCCCCTCTCTAGTTTTGATTCCCAGCCATAGTGGAATTTGTGGTAATGAATCAGCTGATGTCTTAGTTATTATTTATTACAATGGTGTTATTAAAATATATATACACAAGATGTAATGTCATTGGTTACGACAAAAGTGACTTAAAATGTGATACAAACAAGTTTCGAACTTGTCGCAGGTTAAAAATTGCTAAATAACATACAAACTATAAAGAAAAAAAAAAGTCACTGGAAAGTGAAGCCATGTTTTTTTTTTTTTTAAATATGATAATTCTCACAAACAAGCTACTTCGAATATCTACAGATTACGAATTGGTCATGCAGCCAACCATTTTCACTTTGTAAAGTATAAAATTAGGGATAGCTCTGTGTGAGTGTGACTTTGATGAAGGGATTTTTTTAATGCACTAATCTGTTAACCTCACTTTATGATTCAAATAACATTAAGATCTGAGACCTATATGTTATAAAATCGCTTGTTTATATTCTAGGTAATTTAACAAATGATAGCACTTTTAATTTTAATTTCCCGTGTAAGCGGGATAGGGACATCCCTAAATTATGTCAAATAAAAAAAATTGAAAATCAAAGGTCGCCGATAATAGTTCGGATTTACGATACAGATATGAAAATTTATATAAAAGTTATTAGTTGACGTTTTATAGAGGCGTTTTAACCTATTAAATGATTATGTTGCAATATATTTAGCTTTATATGACGTCAAATAATAGTTAAAAACGTTCGAGGCCGTTAAGGGAGGAATTCGCGGTAAAACAAATAGATTTCGCGCGAACGCGTCGCGCCTTGCAGCGTTTTCTCGCGATTCTAATACTCTTTTTTGTGAAAATGTTTGATTTTAAACCTTAAGATCGAGCAACAGGTTCGAATTTCGTAGCGGCGTGCGAGAGGGCCGACGCCTCGGGCCGTGATCGTGGCAGAGATAATTAGAGGCCGCGGCTCTGGGAGCCATAAAAACGGCAAATTGACCGGCGGGATAACCAGAAAGGCACAATGTGTTAGATAATAATTTCCAAATTACAGGTTGCGCCGGTTCGCGGGCGAGAGCGGCTTTGGCCTTTTTTCACGCGCCGACCGAGGTGCTAAGGGCAGGCTAATTATTATTTGGGCATCGGGCGAGGATTTCAATGCAGCTGCTACCTGTATAAATATTTATTATTAAAAACATCAAACGCCAATTCTGATGGGGGCCAATTAAAGTCGTCGTAAAGTCTCAACGCCCGTATAACGGACTCGTTCGAGCTCATCTCGCACGGCAACGTTCTTAATTAAATCGATGGATGGCTTAGTTGTATTAAATATATTCATAAATCATTTCAAGGAGTTTGCGTTTTGCCTCATTTTTGCGAGTGGCAGAAGTTATTTGCGAAATTAACTGTATTTTATTTTTATATGTTAAGAAATTGTTTGAAATACATAATTATGTTTACTACGTAGCAGAAAGAAATTTAAACAGTCAACCTCACCTAGTAGAAAAAACTGTCACATTATTATACGTTGGCTTACATATTGGTTTAAAGCTTTTACAAGTCATCACAATGCTATCGCATAAATAATGATCCGGCTAAGCTATTTATTGGTTTCGGCATCGCGCGTCGCAGATTGTGGATCGATTCTCACACGGGACAAATATTTATATGAATTACAGATAACTCCGGATCTAGGCGTTTGTCTGTATGAAATTTATTTTATGTAAAACGCCTTTATAGCAGAAGATATTTTTTATCTTTAAATAGAAAAAAAAAAGTAATAATTTATACCTGGTTAAAGAAAATCAGGCAAAACGCTTTTGTGGTCTTATTTAGATTTTTAAATGTTGTAATGTAAATTGTAAGCATCTAATTTTATTAAATGATATAACCGGAGGATATGTAAGTGCAGAACAAGAGTCAATTTTACAAATCTTACTTATTCTATGGTTGTTATATTTACAAACGTACATACGTTTGCTTTTTAACTAACGCAAAAGTTTACTATGGCAGGTCATGCGACTTCCGAAGTATCATTAATATTTTATTATTTCTTAGATATGCTGGTTTGTTAGATATGTTGTTAGTTAGTTAGCGTATACAGTAACTGAATAATTTTGAAAATTATTAAGCGACGTTGTATTTCGTTTGCCCTCAATTATGTATATTAAATAACGTTTCGACGACTATCGATGATAGATGGAAGGGTTCAAATCAATTAAATTAATTTAATCGATATGGAAAAAAATTGTTATTTTTACTATGACAGTATTTTCTGATTAGCATAAAAGGTTAACGGTACGAAAATAAAGAAAAGTTCTGAATAAATTATAATAAATTGAGTCACCTAATGAGTGAACAGTGAATATTAATAGTTTTGCTTTAATTGAAAGCAACATAATAATTGTATCTTGCCATTTTTAATTAATTTTATGGTATATGATTTGTAAGTTTTAGTGGGTTAATATGAAATACATTTCATTAAGAGCGCGAGGAAATAGGTTACCGGAAGCTCAATTTTACGAAATATAAAGATGATTATGATAAAATGAAAATGGCCACATTAGTCCTTTATTTATACTTCCAATTATGTAAAATGTATCCTGTCAAGGGATTCGTCAGTCGGCTTAGAAATCATTACAATATTAAATTATAGATTTTTTCTTAAAATGAAAACGATGTTAAAATAAATAAAAATAAAAATGGTGAATTCTGTTTGGGCGTTTTCTAAAACGGTGAATTTCTGTTTTTTAATTTAATATTGTAATGTAGGTACTGAACAATATTACTACTTCTGAAAAATTACACAAAATATGTAAAAGAGAGTTGTAGTGAGGACAGAAGATATGTCCTAGACATAAGAAAAGTTCTAACATTATAGCCTACCGTTAGTTAGCTACTGCTTATCTTGCATATATGCTATTGTATACTAAAAAAATTATATAAATTCGTCCGCTGCGTTTCTGGCCGGTTCTTTACAGGACCGGTCGAATATTGAAGATCGGTAGAAGATTTTGATGTGCATTAAATGCTTGATAAAAGATAAAATAACATAAATAACAAAAAAAAGAAACTTGTATTACTATAGGATATTTTTTTAATGTCTGAAGTTGTTACAAAATTTCTTAAAAGTAGATGATACCTTAAATCTTTTTATCGTCTTAAAACAGAGTTTTTGACTTTTAAATACGTAATAATATGTAATTGTAGTAATGCGTATTATTAGAATTTCAAAGTATTTATATATAAGTATTATTATGTTAATATTTATCTCAAGGCCTCTTTCTTATATCAAATTTGTACAAGGCTAAATAAAATCGATCTAATAAAATCTAATAAAATCATTAGAATAAACATGATGAAGATAGAAAGTTTGATTGTTTATTTTAAAATATGTATAACTTACGTTCTTGGTAAAAGTTCCGACGTAAACATTCTTTTTAAAATGTTTATTAATTACCGATTTTGAATACCGTAAAACATAGTAATAAATAATAAATGTGTTTTATTAAAAATACTGATAAATAATGATGATTTGACTAGAGACAGGTCACTTTAACCCTCCTTACACTTCACACTAAACGGCGTCGCGAAAGGACACCCCTTGCGTGATAAACTAGGAGAATTATGTCCCGCTCATGTTGACAATCTACGGGACAATCTGGAGGTCCCATAGTCACGTCTATGCTGTCATTGGACGCATCCAAAAGGGCGGGCGACGTGCTGAGGACACGCCCCACTCCCGGGAGATTCCAGGGCTAATTTAACGCTTTGGAAAACATTGGTGCTGCTGTGAAGCGAACAAAGCATTTATGACATAAACTAGACGACACATAGTGTTGTATGTTTATCCTTGCTATCATATATATTTGTTATATTAAAAATACCTTAGTTTTTAACCACAATATTAATTTGAAAAGAATTTGCAATAGCGACAAAAGTAATAGAATAAGTAATGCTGCTATAAAAATGCATGTTGTTTAATTTATTCGCATGCCATTTTATTGTCATCGTTCTGCAGCCACGTGTGTCGTCACAGTTATATGGTGAAACAAAGGCCACGTTTGCAAAACACCCAATCTAAAATTAGATTTAATTCAAAATAGTCAACGTCGTGTTCACGATATAACATGTAGAATTTTTAGTAATAGTAATTAAAAAAAGTCAAACGTTAAAAAGTTTATATATGTTAATAGTAATAACTTAAAAACTAAACTTAAATATTAGGTAATACACAAAAAAAAAAAAAAAAAAAA
>DWHQ01000076.1:0-19897 GCA_018247955.1 Eurytides marcellus marcellus | reverse complement strand
CCATTCAGCAGCAGCTGGAGCTGTTGCGTGGCTCTACCACCGTAAACATAATAAGCCCTTTAATAAGTTCTAAGCATAACATTTGTTGAAGAGGACTGCAAATATTTTTTTTCTCTGTACAAAGTTAAATTTAGTATTAAAATAGTTTAGACTTTTTGTAAATATGTAAGTACAAAAATTTTCATTAAGAATGATTATGATAATCGTATCATATTTCTTAATATGTCAAAACAAATTTTCCCTTGACTTAATATTACAAAAGCAAATAAGCCAGTCCTCTTGTCACTAGTCACAATATTAATTTTGGGAAATAGGTCTTTAAGAAATGTTGAGGTGCGAGGACCTCACAGACCAAGGGTTTCAACAGCAAACAACACAAATACATAGTCCGCACTGACAGACTCATATTTGGGCTGTTTACTTACTTCAGCCGCCCTGGCTCTGACCAAAGTGCCCCTGAGTTGAGAGGCTGCTAATCTATCTATGCAAGTAGCATCCCAAACAAGAGCTTTGCCCCTCTCCCAAGGAATCAAAGTTAATCCATAAGATCTCTTGCCGTAACTACGGAAAATGCCAGATGGCTCTAAAATAGACGGATCGCCAATTTTTAATTTCGCACTAATTTTTGGTTTTGATCATATCGCAGAGCTGCCATGGACACACGACTCGTATGAAACGTTCGACGCGGGAATAAACAGCTCACTGATCCTCATGAAGGAGCTAAAGGACAGCTGGTACAATATCCTCCCCATCAAAATGTACGAGCTGTCCATGTGCACACTGGCACAGGCTTTGTGTCAAGCCATGCTGGACAAAGTGTTCGCAGACAGTAAGCCGATAAGCGAAGAGCTGGCTTACATGTTGGCTGTAAGATTTGACGATGCGGTTGCCAATATCACATCGCTGTTTACGGAGGAGATTGAGCTAGAGGCAAAAATAAACGTTTGGAGCAAATTCACCAAGATGTCGCAGCTGTTGAAGGCTCAGTTGCTGCAAATCACCGATCTGTGGCGCACCGATCGCCTGCTCACGGAGAGTTACGTCTGCGAGGAGATCCGACAGATCGTCAAGATGAGGTTCCCGGATGATAAATACAGGCTTAAGATTTTAAAAGAGATACAGTGAATAAATTATTTATTTATCGATGCGTCTTTTTTCATCAACCTTTAAAAATTTTACGAGGTATACATTTTCGTTTTGCGTAAATAATACATAGTCTGGCCACAAAAAAGTCAAATTTTCAATTTTTTTATATTTTTTTTTATTTTAATCAAATTCACTCACTAAGTATGTAAGTAAAAAAAACTTATAAAACAAAAAGCAACTTTGATTCAAGACCGTAGGCAGTCGGTCCAACAATCATTTCCGAAGGAAAAAATGGTCTATAGCTTAAAAAACGCCGTCAACATAGGGGATAGCCACAAATACTAGGTTCTATGTTTCAGTTTCATCCAAAATTTATCTGCTTGTTTATGTCTATTGCTTTCTGTTCCCGAATAAATTTGGACGAATTCACGCCTTGACTGTTTAAATGGAATTGAATGAATTCAATAACTGACGGAACGTGGACTTCCCGGTGTTACGAAGCTGAAACGTCATACTTACACATTGATATGAAAACACGTAATTTCAAGCCTCTAGAGCGTCTTGAAATATTCGGATAATTTCATTTATCTCCGTGTAAAGCTGACAATTATATTTTATATTCGGGTTATTATTCATATTAAGAATGTTTTATATCTTTAAAATGTGTTACTACACACGAAATTGTAGTTTCAAAATTAGACATTTATTAATTGAAAACAAAAAAAGAGTAGTACAATGCCGGAGAGGGATCGACGGAGAGAAGATGTTTACTTTATGTCTGTTAAGAGGTTTTTGAGATCTATAGTTTTATACATGTTTATGGGAATGTTTCGCCAGTGCAAACTATCAGTTACAGAGGCGTTTTATCCGTAAAAATCGCACTACACCACTTATACAAACCTCACAACTTACAACATACAAAGTTCACAACCTTGACGAAATACTCAAAAAGTCTAACATAACACACCAACTTCTTCAATCGACCCATATTGACATCATTTTACTTACTCTTAATATCATGAACATTTGACACACTAATAGAAACTCATATACGTCAATGTGATAAAATGCTTTTGATGTAATGTGTCTAATGAAAATATGTTCCAATTTAAGTCATGATTAAGGTCTTTAATTCGTATGAAGTCTGTTAATTTACTAATTGCGACATTGCACGTAAGTTTACATTGGGTGCAAAAATTGAGCAAATTAAATCGTTTGTTGACGTAAACATTACATTTAAATGTCCTGATGCTTCGTTAATGCATATTACCATAGGAAACACGCAGGCGGAAAGTTACTTTCTTATGGTCATCCAACCCGTATATTCTTCAAACGAGTTATGATTGTTTTACGGATTGATTGTGTTCGATTTTTAACCCTAGTCAGAAACTATTAACTTGGTCTGTCACTACGTGTTACTTTCGTCTTTAAGGCATATCTGATAATTGCAGTAGAGGTATTCGAAAAGCGCAAAATTCATTTGTGCTTGCGCTTAGCATTGGGATATAAATTCGCGTCCGATGCGAGTCCGATATATCAATTCGCTACTACCACTGTCTTTTTTGCTTTACTAATTTAATATCAGCTTTTGTTAGCAAAAAGATATTAGTAACACAAGGTAAAATTAACAGAATCAAACTATTTTTTTTTTAAATATAAAAGAACTGCACTGTTAAAAAATGTACAAGGGAATAACCTGAAACGCAAGGGTTTTTACCAGAGAACCCAAACTTTTTTTCTCATAGACCACTTTCTAAATTTTACTGGGGTCGGTGAACCCCATGCTACATTTCTACCATATTCCCAAAATATGTGAAGATTAGATATAATTAGACCCCAGGTCTCCCGTGGCCTCACAGGTTAATAGGTCTGTAAAAAACCTGAACCCTTTTGGAGATCACTGGTTTACACAATCATGGACACAGAATACTGGCTTTGTGACTCTGAAAACAATCAAAATCATTTAATACATAAATAGACATACACATAAATTTTATTTGTAGAATTGTTTTGAAATATTTGTAACGAAATCAAGTGGTCAAATAGTATTTTTTATTAATCGGCTTTAAAAAGAAAGAAATTCTTAGTTTGGTTAGTTTTTTTGTGTTAGGCTATATCACCACTAACTGTGAATCAATTTTAAAGGTTTCTTTATTGTATACGGTTTATCCCACAATTGGTATCATAGATTGTTATTAGACCTTAAACTTCGAAAATATGGGAACTTCATATACTTAATCAAATAAGAAATTTACGTTAAGGGTTTCACGTATTATTTCAATTAACAAATATTAATTAAACTCTTGACTTTTATTTAAAAAAAAAATACAATCTTTGCGCTTGATTTTGGTTTTATAAATTTACTAAGAACTAAACTTATAGTTCTTGATACATAAATTTAAACTTGAATTTGACATCCATGTAATAATATTTACTTTCATGTATCGTGCAGTTAAATAACGAACAAATGCTGCATGCGAAATTAAGCATTATATTTGCGTGAGAAATGTTGTGTAATTTATCGTTGTTTCTGTTATTAAAAAGGTACGGTGCGGAACAACGGAACAGGAAGGGGTTAGATAACTTTTTTTTAATACATCAATCCCTCTTGTTCTACAGCTGTGTTGATATGATTCTGCGCTCAAATGTTGGCATAAAAACTTAGGAACAATGGAGCAGACATGACTTATAAATAGCAAAGTAACAAAAACTCAAAAAGAACAAATTATTTCCGCCGTAATAGAACGTTGGTCGTGTGGCGAGATATGACAAATATTTACTTAAACTGTTTTACATGAACATTGTAGAAAGACACACACAGATTTAATCTAAATAGTGTAACAGTTGACTTTAGGGTGGCCTTAAGATTTATTGTTGGTTAAATAGATGCACAAATATAATATATAAAAAATAAGGCTATTGTTAAAATACTAAACTACATAATGTCGAATTTGTTTCTGGTTGTGCAAAAGTATTAAATATGATCCATTTAATCTTTTTGTTTCATTAATAAATTTATATCTTGTGTTTTTTTATTAGGTCGTGTTTATTATCAAAGTGGTAACATACTAAATATTTGGATTTAAAGCAATTTATTAATTTACAATGGTAAATACCGTAACTGTATGATAAAGTATAAATAGTAAATCAGACACTCAATTTTTACAACAAATTTTATTTAACACTGAACTAGTTAAACATAGGTCAATAAACAATATTGGGATGATATTGGTTAGTGAAAGTCAATGGCCCGACAATCAACCATTATACGTACGCTATTTAAGTGACTAGCGCTTCCTTGGACTTATCATTACGTACATACATGTTCGCGAAAGGCCGCCGCTCCACACTATGCAACATTTATCGGTAGGTACAGCACTAGGAATTAAAAATGCGCGGGAAACACAAAATCAAAATTTATGGTGACGTGATAAAGTGAAAGTGTTATAGGTTGTGTTATAAGGATAATATATAACAATAGTGAATAGCTGTGATACAAGTGATTCATTTATAATAAGTTTGTGTATGTGTGGGTAAAGTTATGTGGCAGTTATTTTTTAAAAATAAGAAAAATAAAAAGGAACTTTTTAATGCCATATTTTGCTAGAGTAGATAATTGAATCGAATTTAAAAAATAGTTGAATTAATTCTTTTCTTTTTCATTAAGAAATTAATATTATACGATTGAGATTAAGATTATATTAATATTATACTTAACAATTCATGTGTAAACCTATCTTTTGTTTTTGAAATTTCTCAGTAAGTTATGATCTGTTCGTAAAACTATAGTACAATGAACTAGACACTGAACAAAATATATAACTTTTTTATTTAATGACACATTTTACCGCTATAAACATGATAAAAGTGATCAAAGAAATGAGTATTCAAATATTTTCCAATTAATATTAAAGAATTCTTTTGTTTGTTTTCACTGAACATGAAAATGTTTTTGTTCCAGACGGCATTCCTGATCATTGCGTTAGTGATCGTCGTCAATGATGGTGGCGCGACGGTACAGAGGAAAAGCGAAACAGACCAACTTGCCGAGGAGGCGAAAAGCAAATTAATTTTAAACAGTCCCAAGTATGTTAATCCACCTCAACCGAACAGATTACCCATCGGCAATCACACTAACAAACTAGAACCAAAACCACCCAATAATCCACCGATCAGAACAAGTTTCGACAGTCAAATGGAAAAACACACAATGGCTCAACCTAAAATACTCGACCAATCCCAACAATACTACAATAAATTGCCTCGAACATTCCCACAAAATCCTTATCCTCTATCACCACATAAACTCCACCCGGCGGCAAAGCCGATCTTTAGGTTTCCTCGTGTTATACCATTGCCCCCTGGACAACATTATTACGCCAGTCCGTCGAGATCGTCACACGTTTTCGCCGCCCCGCAAGGCCAACCGTACCCGCCAAAAAGCCCAAAATTCAGTTTACCATCTCAGACGATAAACGGAATCCGAACGGACTTTGTCAGGCCACCAAAGATATTTAACATCACGACCACCACGACAACAGCACCGACAACGACCACACGTGTGTTAAGAACAAAAAGAATATGGCCGAAAAGGATCTTGGACAAGATGAACGCAAACACGACTGCTCAAAACGCGACGGCGACATTGAACAAGACTGAAACAGACATATATACAAACTCGACGGACCGCGAGGCATCGGCAAGTACATTTGTTCGAATCAGAAACACATACGCTAATTCAACAAACGACGACACTAAAACTACAACGGTTCCGACGACTACAACTCGAGGTTACAGGAGAGTAACAAGGGTGCCCAAAAAGAAATTGACAACAAAATCACCAAACTTTGATTTCAATGTAACAAATGACTGGGTGCCGATTGTACCGACCCACTATCCCATATTCAAACTCAAGGCAATAAATCCAACACAAAATACCCAACCGCGAATTAGTAAGCGATCAGACGTTATTTATCCAAAGCCAAAAACATCAGTCGCCGCGCCAAGAAAACAAACACTTTTTATCCACTCGTACGGACTGGTGCCGGTGGCAAATTCCGCTCTTAGTCAAACTCCAACAATGCAGAGGAAGAAGATGGTATTCTTCAAGAGAAAACCCCAACTGAACCCGTATCTATATTCTGCTTACAGTTCGGGAGGGTTGCAAGCGCCATCGCAGTACTTTGTCGCCGACTTGCAGACGGGATCCAGCCATTATCAGCCGAGATTCGTGACCAAAATAAAGCATCATCACCACCATCACCACCACCGATACATAAAAACCGTTGAAAAACCCATTCAAGTCCCGGTCAGGATTGAGGTACCGAAGCCATACCCGGTCGAAAAGAAAGTACCAGTTCCGTTCCCCGTTGACAGGGTCAAAATTCTGGAACGGCCGTATCCAGTTACAGTCGAAAAGAAAGTACCATATCCGGTACCAGTTAAAGTGCCACATCCGATACCCGTTAAAGTTGTCGAGAAGGAATATGTGCCGAAGCCTTATCCGATTATCCATCAAATACCGATTGTGAAGCATGTGGAAGTGCCTAAGCCTTACCCCGTAGAGAAAAAAGTGCCGTATCCAGTCAGAGTGGAGGTGCCCGTGGATAGACCCGTTGCTGTGCCGGTGGAGAAAAAAGTGCCGTATCCAGTCCCTGTAAAAGTTCTCGTACCCCAACCTTACCCTGTAGAACGTAAAGTACCGTACCCAGTAGAAGTTAAAGTTAAGGAACCAGTCGAAGTAATCAAGCATGTCCCTGTGAGGGTGCCTTATCCACAGCCATATCCCGTGAAGGTGCCTCATCCAGTGCATGTGGTCGTGGAGAAAAAAGTCCCTTACCCAGTGGAAGTTGAGAAAAAGGTTCCGTACCCCGTAGAAGTTTTGGTACCTCAAAAGGTGGAAGTCGAAAAACGGATACCGGTCTACGTCCCGAAGCCTTACCCGGTAGAGAAAAAGGTTCCCTATCCGGTAAAGGTCCCGTACCCGGTTAAAGTCAAGGTACCAGTAAAGGTGCCCATCGAAGTGCCCGTGTACATCCACCATCCGTTCATTTACACCGAGGATAAATATATCAGTAACGAAGGGAATAGCAATTCACGATCAGCTATGGGAACCACTTCTCCGCAACACACAGTCACTGTCCACGGTAACACCGGATTCACGGGCTTCCTATCGCGATCTGATGAAGCAGCATCAACCGAATCAACCTCATCTACAGAAACACCATGACGTATAATATACTTTTATTTATTTAATTAAAGTGAAAGCTCAATAATTTTAGATGTTATAACTATACTTATGATGATATGGCGCGAATGCTAATTGCGGAACACTTGAGTAAATGAGTGATGCTGTGATATCTTACATCCTTTTTATTTATTAGCTCCATATTTACAACTGGTTTTTAAGCGTAAAGCGGCAAAATTAATAATATTGTCAATAATGGCGTAAAATAATTTTTTTTTACGAGAATCTAAACTTGGATATATATGCGTTTTACTAAGATAATTGATAAGAGATATTGTTTCTTGATAGAAATAATAGTAAAGATAGAATAAATTTTTAGAAGTAATATGATTCGATAATTTTTGCTATGAATTAACCGATACTTTTTAATTTTATTTACCCTTTCGTTTTAAACATATCCAAATAATAGTAGTTTCCTACGTTTACGAAAAAAAAACACCCGTTTCGATAACTGCGATGTCACGCAAGCGCATTGGCGCGGAATTGGAAAATAAAAATTTCACGCGGCCATCTTAAAAAACGAACGCACCTAGCAGAACGATCTTTTTCATTTGTAATTTAATGGTTTTGTAGAAGAAGCCCGTTTTGTTGAATGAAACGGATCATATGGACGTACGTATGTTGCGTTTTCCCGAACCAAGTGGACCGAGACGGGTGCACTTTCGATGAACGTAGTACGCATCACTTCCTTTTCCTTGTATCGTTCAGACATCTATTGATGCACATCAGTAATTACGATACTGTAGGTTGTAAATGTAAACATGAATGAGTTATTTAATCAATATTTAAAGCGAAATAAATATTTTCATTTTAAGGCTGAATGGAATACAAAATATGTTTAATACCTTAGTTCTTCCATTTGTAAAGCAGCAAATGCAGCAGAACGTGTCAATAAATGACCTATTAATGATAATAAAATAACCAATGATGTGATCCCCTCCAGGCTATTTCAAGTTTCAAATTATAAAAATCGTAAGTTACGTACGTAATTAAAAAAAAGAGAGTTACCAAAAAAAAAAGAAAGTACCGTAGGGTTTCTTTCGCCTGTTGTGGGACTCCGGACTGGGGTATTTTTATCTGAATAGGTAGTAGAAACATCAGACGTCAAAAAGTGATTGTAAACCAATCCTATTTTGAATAAAAAAAATTAACTTTATTAATTGTAGCGAGATGCTTTTTCTAAGAAACATTATGTAAACTTTTTTTTATATTTCTTAAACTGGTCATGTCAATTTAATAGCACGGCGGTAGGACTCCGTTGCAATCCGCAGCAATAACTTACTGAACTGGTTTGAAGGGCAATATTGTTAGCGTAATTACTGGACATATATAACATCTTAAATCTATAGATGACAACCACAAGGCAGGGTCACACTTTGTCTGGTCACATTGTTATGGCCAGGAGTGTCACTTACTATCAGGTTGCACAAGTTACTCATCTATTTACTTTATTACAGCTAAAAAATTAGGTATTTCAACCTTAAAGTATCAGTTTAGTTGTCCCATAAATTTATTGTTCTTTAAACATTTATTGATATTCAGTATTTGTACATTTGCGTTTCAACCAGTGAGTAAAGTAACTAGAGGAATGGTGTTATGACTGTCCATGGACCACAGTTATTACTTACCGTCAGATGGGGCGATTACTCAGTTACAACCTATTCTCATATAAAACATAATCCCTTATTAATGAGAATAGACATTTAAAGGGTTTTAATTGTATAGATTGTAATCTGATGATCCTGGGGGACCTATGTCTCCTCCAAGTTTCAAATGGTGAAATCTTAGTAAATCATTTCTAAGTGATGACAAGTAAAAATAATGCTAGTCACAAAATTAAAACAAAGTTATTTGTATAATTAAGTACAAGTTCTGGTTGTTCTAGATATTGGCATTTGCAAATGCCAAGTTTTAAATAAATTGATCTCTTATTCATTTGCCTAATGTATTTTAATGTTTTTTTGTAATTATGTTCGTATAAAACTGTATATTTAAGCATATTGAGTGTACTTAAGTGTACTAAGCCAGTATGAGGTTCAGAAGAAAAACTTCATAGGAAATATTTTGATTTGTAAATAAAAGAAAAACTTAAAACAAGATATTATTTATTTTTTAAGATAGGTATAAAAGGTTAAATGCTTATTATGCAATAAACTAGTATGACTAAATATACATTTTGCCTAGCTTATGTAAATTACAGCTTGCAATCTCTTAGGACACAGTTTCAGGATTCATAAGAGGTTAATGAACTGAGTGAATTCATATAAATGAAAATAACTGCCGTGTTTCCATTTTGCAAACAAAACCATTACTTTAATAATATATACAATAACAAAATAACTAATAAATAGGAAAGTATGTTCTTAAATAAATGAAATGCTTTGCAAGTTATCAAGTAATATAAATAGATAAATGCATACTTAGTCATACTAATCTTGATATATATAAATGTGAAATCACTCACTTTAAAATAAATATATATTTATTTGACTTTTATAAATTGCCACTCCAATTCATAAACGCCAACAGAGGTCTGGTTCTTTTCATCATAGTCTACCCATTCTTTCTCTGATAGATCAACATCTTCAAACTTCTTACCTGTAAATAATGTACAGTACCACATTATTATGTAGATATGATGATAAAAACCTAAAGCAGAAAAAATATTTTATTTCTATTTTCTTTTAAACCTGTACTGGATCAAGGTCCTGGTCACATTTTAGCAAAATAAAAGTCACATTAAGACAGAATTTAGGATTTTTTGCATACTTGGAAAACATAATTCTCTTTTCTCTCTAAAATATTATATAATTTAGTCCTTTTCATTTACATTTTTACATACTTATGTCATGTTTAGATATCTTTTGTGAACATATGTGTGCGCTCCTTACCATCATCCTCTGCCTCTGCTATCCATCCAGATTTTGGCTCAAAATCTACTGGTTCTACTCCTCTGCAGTCAAATATTGCAATAGTTTTAAATTTTCCAACGTCATTGTTTGTATAAACCCCTAGAAGAAAAAATTTTAACCATGTGTTGTATAAGGTCCTGCCCGCTGCTGTATTTTTTCTTTATGTCATTTATTGTGTGGTGGTCTTTGCCCTTATACCCTCTGTAAACGAAGGAGGTCTGTGCCCAGCAATGGGACATATATAAGCTGTTACTTTAGTCATTTTTCCATTTTTTTTTATAGTATTTACAGAATTTTAGTTTAATCAGACAGTTTAGTCACTCACTGTCCCACATACTAAAATGTCTTGCTTCGTTGCCACATAAAAGAGACACAAGCCAAAAATTACACTTCTGGATAAGTATCAATCATCTTTATTTTTTTTTGTATAAAATAAAATTAACTGTTCATGAGCAAATAACAACTGTAAATATTCTTATGGTTATAGATAATTTTACGCTGTATGTGTATCAAATCTAAAACATTATCATATGTCTATAATTATTTTGATTTAACTGGTAATTATTTTACCATCAATCATAATAATTAGCATTGAGCTTGTAATTATTTGGCACTAATATTACATACATTATTGGAAGACCTCAACATATCTATATTAGTGTACCTAATCTGTTTATATACAGATGGGATATTTGTGCTTCCTCATATGAAAAATGTCAAATTGATAGGGTTACTATATTTACATAATAATGTTATTATCAACACCTTTATATCATTTAAAATTTAAATAATGCCATATATACATACTGATAAATTTAAACCAAATTATTTTTTATTTCGACATTAGTATATAATATATACTGTAATGTTGCAAGTTAATTGGTTATTATTTATTACTATACCATTACTCCCCGTAATAACATCCATACAGTTTTCCCTTGAGCAAAACTTGCATTTAATAAGCAAGTTCGTTTCAGACCTATTATGTTTCTGTAAAACTTTCTCGGCTTCTGTAAGATCATGAAACTTCTCCGAAACTTCGCCACAACTGCCGCATTTTAATTTGAAGAACCATTGGTAATGTGGATGATTAGTATAAAGCTTTTCAATACATTCTAATGTAGCTTTAATTTGTAAAGCTATCTTAACCATTATGCACGAGTAATATTTGAGTTAATTATAAAAAAAACCTCGAAATTCACACCGGCACTTGACAGAAAAATTGAGAAAAACATTACGAAATTAGATACGTCAATGTCAATGTTTTTAATGAGCAGAGAGGCAAAGTTAGCATATATTATAAATACGTCCGTGCGTATTGTACCATTTAACCCAAAATAATTAATATATTTATTTACAACGACCATTATATACCTTAGAATATTACTTATATACTAAAGAAATATATATTTTAAAGTCGTATTTTGTTAATGATTTAATCATTACTCAAGAGGACGACATGGCGATGCCGTTGTTTCCTTTGAAATTCTGATTTCGGTTAACGCAATGAACTACCAATGATGAATTAATATGACTAATAGAAGGAGCACAACGATCCATGGACGCAGTGATTTAAACCTCGAATTGAATCGCATTCAATGGAAAACTTAACCAGAGGAGAATTTATGGTACTAATTGCGATTTAACATCGCGTTCCATTTTTGCTTTCACATTTTATATTCAGATTTGATGAACAACATTTACATTTAAGCGACGCGAACGAAGCGAAGGGCCCATCAAAGGAGAATCGAATCAGGGTCGAATTGCACTCCTACTGAGAATATTGTCTAGATGGAGTGAGCTCATAGATTCAAGTTCCTTCTTTAATCTTTCCAATCTAGTCACAAATTAAGTCATAGCCCACTCATCAAGTGTTACGACTGATTAGCACAGTCGGCTAGGGGGCCCTAGTAATGCAGATTGTACCACTAAGTAGTGAAGGTTGAAAGGCAATAATGCCAGCATAATTACTGGGTAGAGATAAAACATCTTAAATGTCTGGGTGACGACAGCAGTTCCAAGGGCAGGGCCCAATTGGTTCTGTATGGCACTGTTTTTGTAGGCAGGTAACTCTAGTAGTCTATAGAGACGACTTATATGGATGTATTTGCAGACGGCCGGTTGAGATGGAGATGAGGTCCGTTGTCGGCGCTTTCGAATAATCGACACGCCAAACGGACCACGAACGCATGGAACGACTCCATGCGGAGGTCCTGGGCGGTAACGTCATTTCTGACGTATCGCCCTGCTCGCACGATCTCTCGAAGGGCGAGGTTTTTCTGCACTTGGCCTGCGCCTCTGCGCGGCCAATGCTAGACCGTACCAGGCTGGAGCTGCGTAGTTCATGCGCAAGCGAATATAGGTTTTGTACATTTATAGATGACTTATCATAGATCGATTGAACAGTCGTCGAGACGGTTCGGCCGGCCATTACATATTATTTTGTAGTTTGAGAATTTCACTATTATCTTAATTTTCTATCTACAATTGTTATTTAGAGAATGTGCGTTGAAAATGACGACGGACAGCGCCTTAGGCTTAATCATAGCGCGGTTGAATTTAATTAATTAAACAAATTAATGATCAGAGACGTCGCTTTGAGGTTCAAACCCGGTAATTGCATAGATCACTCCGGACAGATCAACCGCAGCCTGCATACGCTCTTTATGTGCACACATGCACAGTGCAGTACGCAACTGGACCGATCGGAATCATCCCGAGGGTGTACAGCTGACGATAGCATAACCACACACGTGGCGGGGATGGGCATAGCAGCACCGCGATGAATGGCCACATAACTGGGGAAATGTTCTTTATTTCAGTATTTTTTTATTGATTGCCTTTTTTGTAACCCTGAAACTGTGATACTAAAATACCTTTTTTATGAACAGGTATTAAATAAAACATCACTAGCCATGTTTGATAGGTTTTATATTTTTATATAGTACTCAAGGTACGGATCGAGTATTTTTTAACATGTTTGCACCTATTTAAATAGTTTCTAACATAGCAAATATTGATATATTTTTGGTTATCCTTGTAATGTTTGTGAGTAAACTTCATTTGTTTCATGAAGATTTATACATGTTTAGGACTATAGCAAGGGGACATAAATATTTCGTTCTATTACTTAAGCCCGGGGCAATGGTACTATTTTAATAGAGTTGCCTTGAGAATCTGTGTTGAGTGTGAGACCCATTTCCTGCAATACTTCATTGTCCACGGGGCCTTGTAGAGTCATTCTAGATATCACCTCCTGCAAGAATATGTCAAGTAGTTTTATATCATGTTTTATAATATGGTAATATATAACTTTATTTATAAGACATTTATGTTACTCTACCTGGTTCTCTGGACAATTTTCACACAAGTTGCGAACAGCAAATATAACCCATTGCATGATAACTGCATTGTTGTATAAGGAATGTTAAATGAACGTTTTTAATATTAGAGGCTAGTTATTGAGTTATATTCTTATTATAATACTGCACTCCACTTTTGTCAACAAATGGTAATTTCAAAAGTATTGGAGATATGTATATCGATCAAATATCCGATATGATGAATCGTTGTTTCTTTGCACTTTTTGTTTTGCTTTTACCATGGTGAGCAGTTTGGAGAAAAATTTGAAGTTTACTTCTATTTAGAAAACATTTGCCATTTTTCTGATGTTGTAAAAAGATGTATTTTGGCAATATCGATCTGCTACCACCGAGTTTACTCCATTTCTATAAGAAAAATCTCAAGGAAGTATCCCTTTAAAAGGCAAAAGACTACCTATTTTATTATATTATAAGGACTATTGAGTGCAATTCCTAGTAGTAGTGGTAGGAGAGTGTATTTCAAATAAATCTGCAATAACTTTGGGGTTTAAATACTGTAAAGATATTGTAGAATACCTAAAGAGAAATACAAACAGCACACACTTGACCATAGGGTCAAGCTACTTTGAATCAACATTACTGGAATTTGTATTAAATGCGATTCACAGAAACTCTTAGGACAGTTTTTTGAGATAATTCGACGATTTATATAAAGGATACGTGGATTGCGCGCATCGATGTTGCAACAATCGAGCAGCACAGGTATCACTTCTAACTCTCTCATCTGAAAGGAAACAAGTTTATCAATACACATGTTTTTTATGGGGTAGGATTAACTTGCAGATAATTTACTGCTCAGGCTTGGCGTCAAGCAATAAGGATCACTGTGAATTTTGGGTTTGAAGAGAAATATTTCTAGCAAAACTTTTGGGCATAGACAATATGTCAACATTTTTATGAGTTCCCTTGTATAATACAGTAGATTTTAGGGTTCAATAGCAATGAAATTTTATACATTAAATAAAAAAAAACATTATAATCGCTTGAGCAGTGGCGATGAATTTATATTTTGCAGCGTAAATTGAAACAATATTGATAATATTAAAATTTTATGTTTCTGTTCAGACTTTACTTTGACTGATAATCAAACAATTGGCAATCAAAAAGTTACGAAACTAATTTCCTATTAAAAACTGTTTTCTTTCAAACAATTTTTGAGTAAATTATAATTCATTAGGGCGTTAAATCAAGTTAAACTAACAAATACACTTTCGGTTTCATATTAATAAGAAATGTTCACACCTGTCTCCTATTCTCTTGGTGCTTCCAGCACAGATTGGCTAATGTCCTCACCAGAGCCGCCTTGAATCCAAACGCGACGTGTCGTTCGACCGTCTCGACGGAGGTCACAGCCTTTTTGGGCGTTGTCATGTCTATGGCTCCCAATCTACAATGGTATTAATAATATGATTATTCATTACTTCATGTGATACCAGAAAGGTAACAGAATTCTAGCTCCTATACTAGCACAAACTACGTTGTCTGTTACTAGGATCTGTCCTGACCACAGAGTAAGTGATAATGAAGAAAAAAAAGTTAATATTAATGAAAACAAATATGTATTAAATAATAAACTTCAGTGTAATTTATTAGCAGGTTATTTTTACACTTATTTGAAGATGATTTTAATTTTTTATAAAAAGAAATAATTATTTCTTTTCCATCACGGCATTGCCATACTTATCCGGTTCGAGAAGGCCCATTCAGCAGCAGCAGGAACTGCTGCTTAATGGAAGGAAACACAAATGCTTCAAAAAACAGTCCAGTTTTGGGAGTCTCCGTGTGGTGGTACCACTGCATTGCTAGTTATTCTACGACCAATCTATGTTGTGTAAGCACAAGTGTAGTATTAAGTAGTAGCCTGCTGCTGCTGAATGGACCGTCTCGAACCGGATAAGTACAGCGACCTCACAGACAATCTGTATGTGTGTAGTGTTTGTAGCCGGTGACTCATATTAAACGTCCTTTGTAATCCTTTTTTCTTTTAGAGGATATGCAATAAAGAACAAATATATAAATAAAAATAAACCCACCGTGTTTTCTGCGTTTCGGGCGAGTCGATTTTCACCGACGGCACCTTATTCGGCGCGTTCTCCTCGGTTATCTTGACCTCCTTCGTCGGCTCCGACTTCTTGTCCGCGGTGGGATCGCCGCGCGTCTTCTCCGACGATATCCCCAAGATCTTCTGCAGCTGCTCGCTCAGATCGAAGTCCGTCGACAGGTTCTGGCTGCGCTTCACCTCCTTCGGCGTGTCGGGGGACTGCTTCTGTGACTCCGTGTCAGGGACCGCGTCGGAGAGGGGAGGGGATATCTCGCTGGGGGAGGCCTTGACCTCCTTGGTCTCCTCACGCGCCAGGTGTATCTCCGTCGGCGGATCGTTAGGGGAGCTCTCTTGCGATTCGGTCCTGCTCTCTTGCAAGTCCAGCCGGGGCTGCAGACCCACAGGTATGACCTCGGCTATGGTGTTCATACTGGCGGACGGCGACTGCGAATCGATTATCAATGGGGGCTCGTTGTCATCGCCGATGTCTATCTTGTGCTCCAGGCTTATCCTTCTTGTTGGCAAGGAGATACGGTCGTCTGTCTTGGGCACTGAACTGCTACGTTTGAACGCGACTTTCGTGAGGTCGTTGTCTATCTTCACGTTCGGATTGCAGTCGGGACTCCGGGATTTGGGATCGGGCATCGAGTCGAGGAACTTGAGCGGCGCTTGCAAATTGTCCAGCGCGTTCAACGCGTCTATTTTGTCTAGGTATGCAGGGTTTTCGTTGCATTCGAAGTATTGCTCGCTACTCTCCGATTCAGTGCATTCCGACGTGGTTTCGTTGCACGATAGCATGTTGTCGGCGGAGTCGTTTTTACATAAAGGATCTGAAAGTTAAGGGTTTTTGTTACTGTTGCAGTTGAAAATCTTATAGAAACTAGATTTCTTCAGTGGAGGCCTTGAGTCGGGTTTAAGCAGGTTTAAATGAAAAGACGGGCGAGTCGTGGGTCTGATGGTAAGATAACGTCCATCCAAAACAAGACAGTGCCTCACAGTCTGCTTGGACCAAACCTGCGCCGAGATCTCCTCCAGTAATAGATAGACCAACCAGTAATATACAATTGGCAACCCTTCAAATGGATCACTTTTTACGGTGGTAGAGCCATGCAGCTACTCCCGCTGCTGAATGGGCCTGCTCGAATTGGATAAATACCCAGACCTCACAGGAAATCGGTTTATAAAATTTTCTACTGTAATTACTTCTCTGTAAACATATAGCGTGTTCTTCCTATTAGATAGCCTCCTCCGTAGCCTAGTGGTATAAGCCCGTGGACGAAAATGAAAATGGAGTTCTTGGGTTCGAATTCCACGAAGGCCATTTTGTGTTGTTGTTTCTTAATAGAATTAGGGCATTATGGGCTGATCATCCGATTGCTTTAAAAGATGATCCATGCGTTGGATGAACATGTAAAGCGGTGTCTTGGAGCAGTCGTTATTAAGAGGTCGGTTTAATGTCAAGCAATCCGTAAAATCTAGCAATGAGATTAAAGGCAGAGTGAGTGCACCGGTGTCTATGCAAACGCCTAAGTACTATAAATAATCCTACGCAATTGCCGGATATTTTGTAGATTAGCTACCGTGGCCGGAATCGGTCGGAAGGATGTCATCAGATCATCATTAGACATTAAAAATACGGAAATTATTTTACAAGAACAGAGTACATACTTTCTGGTGGGATATGCGAAGAGATATTTTCGTCGTTTATCAGATGTTTACCAGTAGCCTCGTAGAGCTTGTTGATTGATGAGAAAAAGTTGTTGCTCTCCTTTCCAAGCTTATGGATGGCTCGAAGTAAGACTGTAAGAAAAATAAGCAAAACAATTTATAATCAGAAATAATAAAGCAAATCCTTGATAATATATACTAAAGGTGATCCATAGGATCTATATAAATTTTGCCTAGATACAGAGTGACATAGGCTTTTTTTTAGCCTAGAAAACAATGAAGGCCGACATGGGTTTGAAATTCTCGTGAGCGAGACCGGGAGCTTTAGTAGTCTATAAACTTACAAATATCCTAACCTATAAAAAGGAATCATGATATTAATTTATTTAATCGATTTTTACAGGGCAAGCTTTTCTGTTCAGTTCTAAAAATCCTGCTCTAAAAATATATCTACAAAGTTATCTTCGACTAAAGGAGAAAAAAATATGGAATAAAAATGTATTCTGACTGATAAGTCTGTTTCATTCATTATTATTTCATTTGTGGATAACAGAGTTAGATACATTGGAAAACAAACTATATATATTTATTTGTAAGTGAACTTCAGTGTAACTGTTGGTTGTCCTAATTAAACAGAAAAAAAAAAACTTACAAGCACAGTTTATGAACAGTGATGTGTCACTTTGTAGACAGTCCATGTAGGCGTCCATACTAGAAGCTGTTGCTATAATTTCTAATAAAAACACAACTTCTTGGGGTTCAATACTATTTACGTATTTGTCAACGGTTTTGAGAATGCAATCAGATTTACTTTTAAACTCGTGCGCCATGAACTTAACAAAATTCACTGAAACATTTATATCCTGCGACTCTGTTGACATCAATATATTGTAGGCTAGATTCAACACCAACATACGGCACTCTGGCTCCAATTTTGAATATAATCTTTCTATGTAAGTGTTCTCTACACCAATCAGATATTCTATTATCAAATGTGGATATTCAACATTGCCATTATTGTACATGTATGCCAATGAATTTAATAAGGAAACATCATCTGGCAAGACATTTGGTTGGCCCAACAGTATGTTATACACTATCATGGCGGCCGACAAAGCTATTTTATCATTTTGGCCAACTAAACAGTTCAATATAATAGTGTCGAATTTGTTCCAGATCATGATCTGATTGAAGGGATTGTTGACCACCAGATTTCCGAGTGTTTGTATGAGGACAGTCATGCAAGTTTCGAATTTCTTCTGTAGCTCCTCATTGAGTATTTCAACACTGGGGTTTTGATACTCGGTAGCCAGTATAAGCATGGAATCCAGTATAGAGAGCTCCTTTGAGATGTATGTTTGCATTTTGGTGCCTGCAGCTGCGCAAGAACGAACGAGACGTAGACATTGCTCGGCAACTGCAAGCGTGCTTCTGTTATATGAAGCTTGTTCAACATCAAGCCTCATGATATGAAGGACCTCTGCTATCAAACGCAATGTGTACTCTGATGCTTTTTTTCTGAAATAAAAAAAATTGGTATAAGAGTTTTCTATCTGATTGTTCAAGACGAAAGAAACAAAATGCAACTGTTTATGCAAATGTAATTATTATTGTTTGTCCACATGCCATTCTATATAAAGTCCGCGAGTTCTAATTAACTTTGACACTCAAATCAGAATACAGTTGTGGTTTTATTTAATCGACCCTCTTAGTAGTTCACAATTTCGAGGAGTAGTCATTAGATCATGTTAAATAATAAACATTGATTTTGTGTCGTGTGACCGTAAATAATTTTAGATTCTATATAAAAACCATTAGTTCAAAAATACACCACAACCATAAAATGTATAATTTTCTTTTAAAATGTGAACTTTTTTTTTATTTATCATAAGAGATTGGCATTAAAATAAAATTAACCATAAATATGATTTTCTTACTAACCAGCCTTTTGTAAACCTTTAAGAACACATTCCTGGATTTATCCCTGGTTGAATGGGTTTTAGTGCCTTTTTATATTGAGCCTAGCAACTCATGTTTGTTGAAGTTCACAATATTCTTTTCCATCTATTCAAATAACTAGAGCATTTCTTGGTTAAATTTTGTCACAAAATATTTTCCTAAATGTCTTTTTGTATATTTCAGAGTATATTTTGATCTAGAGCACCTAATCATACTATATTAAAATTACTGTGTTAAAATAAGTATTTTCTCGAGAATAATACAGAATGATATTTTTGACAGGAGAAGAATATGTACATTTTAACAACTTATGGGATGTATATAGCAATTATTGGGTAGTTATAAAATTGGAAATGCATTTTATCATGTTTTATTTGATTGCCATAATTTATTTTGAGTGTGTAGTAGTCAAAATGTGAAGTATTCATGTAAATACAAAGTCAGGTTTATTTAATTCAACAACAAAAACAAAATACAGTGTAAACTCCATGACATTTTTTTTTATGGATTAGGGGGCAAACAAGCAAGGACATTCGCAACATCAGAAGACTTGCAAATGCGTTGCCGGCCTTTGAGATAGGAATAAGCTCTCTTCTTGAAG